>JAZHYW010017542.1:0-57202 GCA_037355805.1 Ixodes ricinus | reverse complement strand
CTTTGCTGACACACTTGTTATTTACATAATTTACAGATAGATATTTACAAACGGGCCAGTCCGAGATAATGTCTATGGCAGATGAGACGAGCCTGGGTTCCTGCCGGCGTGTTCCATCGGAGCTCTGTGTCGCGTGTGTGTCGCTCGTGGTGCGAGGCTCCTGCCTCGTTCGCAGTGCGTGCGTTGGTGCACGTTGCTCTACGGTGTAGATGGTGTCGCCCGCTTGTTCGCTACATGGGCTCCCCCTAGCGGAATAGCGGTGAAAGACGCTGTTTGCGCGCTAGTTGGTAGTGTTTTGGAGAGTGAAGCGGACGTTGCGGGGACGGGCTGGATCGGGTTGAGTTGGATGCGTGATGTCCATCGTGGCAGAGCATCCCACACTCGCAGTGCACGTTGTGAGGTTGTCCGTGTCGTCCGAGCTCAGGATATACGCAGGCTTTAGTCGGTCGATTGAGACATGGTCTTCGCGGTTCGGGTAGGCCAGGGTAAAGTGCTTTTCAGCTCTTCCCAGGACCTTGTACGGACCATCGTATGCTGGTTGTAGGGAGCGTCGCGCAGCATCGTGTCGCACGAAGACATGCGTGGCGGTGGAGAGGTCGGGGCTCACAAAGAGTTTTTGTTGCCGGGTTCGACGTGTGGGTGAAGGACGGAGGGTGGCCATGTGGGAGCGGAGCCTTTCCACGTAGTCGAGAGGGTCAGGCAGAGAGCTGGATGGTGAAGCACAGAAGAAGTCGCTTGGTAGGCGGAGCGGGGTGCCGTAAACCAGCTCTGCTGCGCTGCATCCAAGGTCGATCTTGAGCGCAGCTCGGATTCCCAGCATGGCGAGCGGAAGATATTCACTCCATGCGGATGGCGTCGTGGCAGTGATAGCTGTTTTGAGCTGCCGATGAAATCTCTCGACGAGTCCATTCGCGCTCGGATGGTACGACGTCGTTGAGATGTGATGGAAACTAAGCAGTTTTGATAGCGTTGCGAACAGGTTGGATTGAAACTGTCTTCCGCGGTCTGTGGTTACAGTGGTAGGAATTCCGAATCTTGCAACCCACGAAGTGAGGAATGCTTGTGCAACGGCTTCAGCAGTGATATCAGTTAGGGGTACCGCCTCAGGCCATCTGGTGAAGCGATCGATGACGGTGAAGATGTACCGATAACCTTGAGATGGTGGAAGGGGTCCAACGATGTCCATGTGGAGGTGGCTGAATCGTCCGTGGGGAAGCTGGAATGTCGCAGTCGGTGAGACAGTATGGCGATGGACTTTGGTTCTCTGGCAGTTGATGCAGGCACGTGTCCAGCGTCGGACGTCGGAGTTCATGCCAGGCCATACATACCGAGATGAAACAAGTCTTTGTGTTGACTTGATACCAGGGTGTGCCAGGGAATGAAGTATGTTGAAGGCTTGGCGTCGAAAATCTCTAGTGAGGTAAGGACGTGGCTGACCGGTTGAAACGTCGCATACCAGTGTTGGCGATGATAAGTCTGTCTGGACTTCCTGGAGCTCCAGTGAGCAGGAGGAGGAGCTGAGCAGCGTCTGGAGTTCAGAGTCATTTTTCTGGGAAGCTGAGAGGGCCGAGTAGTCCAGAGGTGGGTGTTCTATGAAAGACGCATCGATGTGAACGCGGGAAAGAGTATCGGCTACAATGTTTTCTTGTCCTTTGATGAACCTGATGTCCGTTGTGAATTCTGATATGAATGCCAGCTGACGAATTTCTCTCGGGGAGTGCGCAGCACTGCGAGAGGCAATGGCGTACGTCAGCGGCTTGTGATCTGTGAGTATGAAGAATTGTCTCCCTTCCAGAAAGTGACGAAAGTGCTTGACAGCGGAGTAGGTGGCAAGTAACTCACGTCCAAAGGTACTGTACTTCACTTCGGTAGGGGACAGTGATTTCGAGTAGAATGCGATGGGGCACCAGCATCCATCAATCAACTGCTGACAAACTGCGCCGATCGCTGTGTCCGAGGCATCGACCATGATGGAAGTTGGAGCGTCCGATCTGGGATGCGTCAGGAGTACCACGTTGGCTAACTGGTTCTTGATTCTGACGAAGGCTTCCTCGGCTGCGGGGTTCCAGGCTAGGGGTGAAGTCTTCGCCTTGACTCCCGCGAGGAAAGCATTCAGTGGGCGAAGTACAGCAGCGCATCCTGGGAGAAAGCGACGGTAGAAATTGATAAGTCCCAGGAATTCTCTGAGTTGTCGCACATTGGTTGGTCGTGGAAAATCCTGGATCGCTTGGACTTTCGACGACAGAGGTTGAATGCCGTCTTTGTTGAGGTGGTGTCCGAGAAAGTCCAGTTCGGACACGCCGAATGTGCATTTTGCACATTGATGGTGACACCGAATTCGTCTAGACGTTCGAAGATCGTTCGAAGGTGACATTGGTGCTCTTCAGATGTCTTGCTAAACACCAAAATGTCATCCAAATATGCGAAACAGAATGGAAGATTTCGCAGCACTTGGTCCATAAAACGCTGGAATGTTTGAGCGGCGTTTCTGAGGCCGAATGGCATCCGCACATATTCAAACAATCCAAAAGGTGTTACAATCGCTGTTTTAGGAATGTCTTCTGGTGCAATTGGGATGTGATGGTAGGCCTTCACGAGATCTAGCTTGGTGAAGATAGCCGCCCCTGCAATGGCCCCGGAGAAATCCTGAATATGTGGGATGGGATACCGGTCTGGTACCGTGACTTTGTTTAGTGCACGGTAGTCGCCGCAAGGCCTCCAATCTCCAGTTTTCTTTTGGACCATGTGTAAGGGGGACGACCAGCTGCTCGATGAAGGCCGGACAATACCAAGCTCGATCATGTGTTCGAACTCGTTCTTTGCGATTTTTAGCTTCTCGGGAGCTAGTCGCCGGGGTCGAGCGAAGACGGGTGGTCCGGTAGTTTCGATGGAGTGGGTAATGCTGTGCTGCGTGGATGCAGCATGGAACGATGGTCGTGTTAGTCTCGGGAAGTGATAGAGAAGTGCTTCCCATTGTGTCGAGGCTGGAGGACATGGCTGGTGAAGTTGAAGCTTTTGGTCTCGGACCTCTATTCCCTGGACGTGTAGATGCGTCTCACCATCGCGAAGCTGGTACTGACGCATGTCTACGGTTAGGTTGAAGAACTGTAAGAAGTCCGCGCCAAGGATAGGGTACTTGACATCCGCGACTATGAATATCCAACGGAAAGTCCGTCTTAATCCGAGATCGAGAGTGATAGATTTCTCACCATAGGTGTTAATAGCTGAGCCATTGGCCGCTGCTAGAGATGTCAAAGGCTGACGGTGTCGGCGGTCCTCCGGAGTTGAAGGATAAACGCAGATTTCCGCGCCTGTGTCCACGAGGTATCGAATTTTGGTGGTCCTGTCAGTGATGAAGAAAAGACGGCTCTTTTCGGGGATCACCACGTTGGCCGTCTTTAACGTGGTGTTCTGGCGTTTTCCATAGAGCAGGGTGGCGAGCAGTTGTTTGCCGCATCACCGAACTTTTGGTGGTACCAGCAGATGCGGTTTGTTGAGTTTGGAGAGCTTCTGCGTCCAGTGGTTCGGTGGAAACTGGAGGAGCGAGACCGGGGACGAAAGGTGGTCGACGCTCGTAGTTCGGCAACCTGCAGCGATAGTTGGTCCACTTTTGATGAGAGACGATGGATGATCTCAAAAAGCGTCATGTCGGTGGGGAGAGGTGGAGCCTGCTGCGTAGGAAGCACTTGGTGGGTGGCGTAAAGAGCTGGGGAACCAACCTCCATGATCTTGTCCGCCATGCGTGCTAGCGCTTCCAAGGACGTTGTGTCGGATGTTGTAAGTATCATGCGCACGTTGTTGGGAAGCCTTTGGAGAAAGAGCTCACGGATGAGTGAATTATCCAGGTTGTCGGCTCTATCTCCTAGTAGCTGCTGCATGCGGCGAAGAAGTTGGGACGGCTTGCGGTCGCCTAGTTCTTCGGCGGTCAGCAACTGTTGCAGCCGTTTCTGCTCGGAGGCGGTAGTACGCTGGATCAACGCATCCCTTAGGCCATCGTAAGGATTTTCCGGAGGAGCACGGAGGAGATCTCTTACGATTGATGTGGTCGCCTGGGGCAGGGCCGTCACGACATGATCAAATTTGGCTCGCTGAGAATTGATGCGGTTGTTGCGGAAAAAGGCGTCCGCGTGAAGGAACCAAAGTTCTGCATCGTTTGTCCAAAAATCGGGCAGCTTCAGGTGGATGGCGGCAGCGTGTGAAGGAGCGGTAGCAGACCCGGCCGCTGCATCGCCATCTGATGTTCCGTGGCCATCGGGGTGGGACATCTCGGAGTTGGAGGCACGTAGTCCAAGGTATCTGGCAGTCCGGGTCACCAATTTGTGGTCAACATACCGAGAGGCATTCTTTGCTGACACACTTGTTATTTACATAATTTACAGATAGATATTTACAAACGGGCCAGTCCGAGATAATGTCTATGGCAGATGAGACGAGCCTGGGTTCCTGCCGGCGTGTTCCATCGGAGCTCTGTGTCGCGTGTGTGTCGCTCGTGGTGCGAGGCTCCTGCCTCGTTCGCAGTGCGTGCGTTGGTGCACGTTGCTCTACGGTGTAGATGGTGTCGCCCGCTTGTTCGCTACACACGCAATAATGTTTGTTTAGGATATCTGTAATCTGGTAGGATAATTTCCGAGTACCTTATTTAGTTCAAATTTTTGGTTTTGTAAACTGCTGGTGATTCAGTTTGTAACTTGATTGCTTGGGTAGGTACGTCTCGTGAAAGATGTCAGGTTCAGTGTTTATTTAGATATGATTTGAAATAGCCAATTTTAGACAAAAATGTTATCTACCATAAGTATTGTATGTTTATTGAAACCATAGAAATTCGATTGAAACCGGGGCAAATTACCAATTAGCAGAACTGCGCGTTTTTGTAATGTAAGTAATTGCTTAATATCATTTCCTCTGGTTGTCCCTTATACCAATAAAGAGTAATAACGCCTCGTGTGAATCTTAAATAAATATATTGGTAGTTTTAACCAGTTTTAAAGAAGTTTTCTCCACCGAAAATGTAATCCAATAAAGCTAGAAATCTCCTTTCGGAGATCGTTTACTTTGTCAGTCTAATTCAAATTTTCGCGGAAAGGAAAATGAAAAAAATTATAATATTCTACGTGTTCTATTATGGAGTTTTGAAATGATATATTAATCGTGTTAGTAATGTTTTTTTTCTGTAAAAATTATATATATATATATATATATATATATATATATATATATATATATATATATATATATATATATATATATAGTAGATGGATAGATGATACGTGTATATATATACATATATATAATATATACAGGAGATAGTCCCATGTCCGCCAGGCTCGATCTAAAATAGACCGTAAAAATCAACGCCTGCACGTAGCAATCTAATCTTTTGGCCAAGGGGGTATTTCACAGGTCGGTTTTTTCTTGTAAAATTACAAAAGCGCATTTCCCCCTCTGTAAAAAATAAGACCAAGAAACTTGATCATGATGTAGGAAACACGAGACTGTGGTAAAATCTGCGATAATAGGTAGAAGAAGAAAGACAGGGGAAAAGAACTTGCCCTGGGTCAACGGCGGGCGTCGACGCAGACGACAAAGTCGAGGTGCCGGGTGTGTTTGACGCTCATGTTTATATTTAGGCTATCTCCATGTTTCGGTGAGAGATCTGCTTTCGTTCTGCTTTTAAAAAGATATCGAAAGTGCCAGCTTCGACCCTGGTTTATAAACACGAACATGATCTTTTTTTTTTGTAATCTACCTTTGGCTTGAAAATAAATGCAGACAATGATCGCAAAACTTCAAGTAACACAAATAAAAAAAACGCGGTTGAATAACGACGGTGCTGACGCGCTCTTGCTGCCGGCGGATTTCGTCTGCGTGTCGTCTGCTTCCTTTCGCTGGTCGGTTCATCCTCCGACGCTGCTTCCGAGAGCCTTTTTTCGCGGTTGGCGGGAAAACACCCACAATGCGTCACCTGACTGTTCAAGAGAGGGCACAGGTAGTCCTTTGGTTTACAGAAAAAAAGGGTATGACGCAAGTGAGCTCGAAGTTTCGAGCCACTTCTCGAAGGCAATCAACCCACCCGTCGGACTGTCATGCGCCGGGTACATCGATTCAACGCGGACAATACAGTGCAGAGCAGGCTGCGAGTACTCGAAGAGAGGTCACCACAGCAGAACAAACTTCGCACCGTGCTTGCGGCATTTGCATTGAACCTACGGCTGTCCGTGCGACAAGTCGCAAGACAACTTGGTATCAGTAGACGTTTCGTCTGGAGGGTGATCCGCCAACAAATGTATCCGTTTAAGCCACAGGTCCTGTTCGAGCTGCAGCCAGATGATTATACACGGCGGAAGCAGTTAAGCACGGACGAAATTGGGCGCATCTCCACAAGCAGGAACCACCTTCCGTTTCTGCTTTTCACGAACGAAGCTATTTTCTATCTTAGATGGACACGTGAGCAAGCAGAACACCCGCTGCTTGTTCGAGACAAACCCCCACTGGATCATTGAAGAGGCTGTCTCGTCACCAAAGGTCGTAGTATGGTGTGGACTTTGGAGGGAAGGCGTCGTCGGTCCATTCTTCTTTGAGGGCATGGTCACCGACGACGCCTACCTTCGCATGCTTCAACAGGACGTCTTGCCGGAGCTGGAAGCTTCGCACATGCAAAGGGAGGTGTGCATCTTCCAGCAAGACGGAGCGCCCCCGCATTACGCCACGGCAGTGAGAGACTGGCTTTACAAGAAATTTACCGGCAACTGGATGGGTCGAGGGTCACCGCCAATGCCCTGGCCCCCACGGTCCCCTGACCTGATCATTTGTAATGTTTTTTTCTTTGGGGTTTCGTAAAAGCCCAGGTCTGTACAATGCGCGTGCGCAAGATGACGGAACTAAAAGAGAGCATTCTATCCGCCTTCGAAGTCCACCTCGAAGTTCGAGGTGGACATGTGCACTGAAGAGCACATATCTAACCATTTTTCACATGTGACCAGCGGCTTTTACAACCGCGAAAACCGCGGGCTTCTGCTGTCAGGCTCATTTCATGGCCATTAATTGCTGTCTATCTGGAGTTTGCTTTGGTAGCCTCCCGTGTCTCAAAAGGGCGGTTCACGTAGCGTCCAAAGTGACGCATTGTGGCTGTCTTCCCACGAACCACGACAAAAAGGTCTCGGAAGCAGCGTCGGAGGATGCAACCGACCAGCGAAAGGAAGCAGACGAAATCCGCCGGCAGCAAGAGCGCCGTCAGCTCCGTCATTATGCAACCGCGTTTTCTTTTATTTTTGTTACTTGATGTTTTGATATCATTGTTTGCATTTATTTTCAAGCCAAAGGTAGATTACAAAAAAAAATTATGTTCGTGTTAATAAACCAAGGTCAACGCGGGCACTTTCAATATTTCTTTAAAAGCAAACCGAAACCACAGCTCTGACCGAAACCAGGGCTCTGACCGAAACAAGGAAGTAGCACCATCTAGCAATATGAGCGTCAAACACGCCCGGTACCTCGAGTTGGTTGTCTGCGTCTCCGCCCGCCGTTGATCCAGGCAAGTTTCTTAATTGGCCTTATTTTTTACAGAAAGAGAACAACGCTTTCTAATTTTACAAGAAAAAACACGACCTGTGAAATACACCTTTGACGAGATTATAAGATTGCTACGTGCAGGCGTCGATTTTTACGGTTCATTTTAGATAGCAGCCTGATTACTTGGACCATAGAGTTATTACAATAAACGCTAGAGGCTCAGCTGGCGCTAGTGTCTACGGGACTTCCGGTTGCAAATTGAAGCAGACAGCATGCAGTCTACATTTCCAGCCTCCCTGTATATTCGTATGGGAAAATGCGCGTGAATTTTGTCTCTTCGCCGGAAAATAACATGAATAACATTTGTCATTTCGGTTGTACCGGATAGTATGTACCTTTATTGATATTGTGAAAGTGTAATTGCTTTAGTTACAGCATTTTCTTTACCACTGAACGATGCTAAACTTCGCTCTATTTCAGGCCCAAACCCCTGTTTCAAGGAAGGTATGTGAAAACGAACGACGATTCTAAACAAACTAACGATCGAAAGGAATGTAGTGTGTGTTCAAGGTTCGCTAGCATTTCGGTGGTGCTTATATATTGCTAATATGCCCGTCCTGTCATTGGATGAAAATGACTCCGTCGTGCATCTTTACGATCGGTTAAAGAAACATTCGAACGCAAAAAATAAAGCACGTGAGCTACGAAAGGTATGTCTTTTTTATTATTTCCCATGTCGGGCAGTTTTTATCGGGCGCCTGCTCTCTGGCGCCCCCTATCTGCAAAGATTTGGAGCGTGCGGGTGATGACTTGAACCGTTTGAACCCAGAACAAGCATCTTCGCAGTACTTATTTAGTGCAAATCTGACTATATTACGTGGCTTTCAATCTATTTTGATCATCTACGTGCACAAGGAGTTACTTATCCAGTGTTACTGCGTAGTTCTTGCCGTCTCTCTTGGTTTCCCACATGTCCTTCGTTCGTTTGGCACGTATATCCCCCATGCTGGAAAGCGTCGACGCCGTGTTCGCGCTAACAGTGTCCGACAGTGCACATAAATACACGTACGAAGCTGTTTTAACACCGTTTTTCATGCCACGAATTTCAAATAAAATGCTGTAATTGACCAATTATTTCGTCTGCGTGACTGAGAAATGTTCCAATGTGCCTAGTACGTACAAATTATTCGTGATATTTTCTCATATAATCGAGTGCAGAGAGAAAATGCACTCGCTTTTTCCCGTAGGAATACATTACCGGAAGTCAAATTTAGACTGCTTGCTGTCGCTTCAAAATGCAACAGCACACTAGCGCCAGCTGAGCCTCTAGCGTTTATAGTAATAACTCTATGACTTGGACTACCCTATAGACATTTCCAGCAGCATTCTTGAACGAAGCGATTTACAGCGCGCGTCCCTGGTTTTGAGAGGGCACGTCAGTGTTACCCGACTGCGCCGCGTTCTATTTTTTTTTTTGTTCATGTTCTATGGCGATAAAAGAGTTTTAGGGATTTTCAAGGAGGCATTGTACTATTTTTGGAAACAAAAAAATAAAAAATAAATGCTGTTTTGGTGAGTCTATGCGCGACAGAACAGATGCAGCTAGAATGTTTGTTTCATATTATGTTTATTTTTTACTGCACCATACACTCAGCCGTGTCAACCTGCAAAGGTGTTAACCGTCGAAAATATTTGACCACACAGGATACCTGAACCGCATGGATATATCCCGCCAACAACATGAAATTGAAAGTGTCTCATCAATCGAACAACACATATTGTACGTACCACACGATGCCGCGTTATCCGAACAGGATTTGAGAAAGGTCTCAAATCCTCTTCGGTCGCAGAGACTCTACTAAAGAAAAGACGCATTGAGAGTGCTGAACAAGTTAACAGGAAAAACAGGAACATCACAGTACTACCGTACCTACACAAAGTGTCCCATAATCTGAAGAAAGTGGGACGTCGGAGCTGGTGTTCACGTGGTCTTTTCGGCTCAAGACAAGCTATCTATAATGTGCAAAGAAGTGAATTTTCATGTAATAGAGAGACAGGTGTGTACCGAGAAACACCGAAACCAGTTTGTTACATGCGTTGCGGGTGTTGTATACTCTATTCCCCTGTGCTGCGGCCGGAGATACATAGGGCAGACATGACGTTGTCTTAATGAGTGTTTAAGAAAGCATCGTTATAATGTGTCTCAGATTGTGTCAGGGCACCTTGGGGTGCATTGCCGCGATTGCGGATGTACTACGGGTTTTGAACGATGCACGGTCATCAGAAAACAAAAAGATAGGCTGACACGTGAGATTTTAGAAGCACGCGCCATTGGACAATCGGGTTCAGCGTGTGTTAGTGCCCCGTAACTTGCCTCGACGGAAAAGGAGTGTATTTTTCTACTCAGATCGGAGAACAACGGCGCCTGCAGATGACTCTAGGAACACGTGTAGTCCTCCTCTAGTCTTGTTTCTTTTCTTGGCTTTTGGGCCGGGCAAATTTTGTAGTTATACAGATTGTCTGTGCCAATAAAGCTCAGTTGTAAGTCAGCGCTGTGCGTGTCTACCGCCTTCTACTCTGTCCTTGTCCCTGCGCTGTTTGTTTTCCGCTAATGTGTATTATAAATTTAGCCAGTGCAGTAAAAGCATTAGTCTTTGGTTTTTAACGTGCATCGCGCAGTAGCGATACACGATCGCACTCCCGTACGATGGAGAGGGGCTATTGAATTTAGGGGTCCCTGCAGGTCCTGCAGCAATAGCTCCGGGCTTTGAATGCAGCTCACGCTCGCGCATTTCTCCACGTGCTCTGATGTGCTCTGCACCGACATACTTGGCCAATGATCACCCAACGCACTTGGTTTAGCCTAAAGCCACTAAATGAGATACGCTTAGAGTATCGGCACTCTTTCCTCAATATTGTTGGGGGCACCGTCATCTTTGTGCTTAGTACAAAGACGACGCAACTGCCGATCATTATGATCCAAAGTGCGACTTCCCCACCATTAGATTCGGTGACGGGAATCTCATGTAATATAGAGCGCCTCGATGTCCCTCTGTTTAGGGTGATGCCATCGTTTGTAATACCCGATGCCGACAGCACGCGCTCACGGGAAAAATACAAAGAAATTGCAGGACACAAAATGTCGCTGTAAGCACAGTCAACGCCACGCGCGCGTGCAGGGACACGCTCTTTCACGCGCTTGAGAACAAAAAATAAAAATAAACGTTAGAAACAAAATGGCCAGATGTCATCACCCCAAGCAAAGCGCACATGAAGGCACCCTAATGTAATATATTGCTTTGCTTTGTCGCGAACTGGTTAAACATTTATGGAGGACGGAAAAGTGTTTTGTGCGATTTCAGATACTGCTTCGGATAACTGACAACCATGAATTTAAGCACCAACATGCGTAAGTGTCATTACTCTGAATCGTAGGTTATTTAGTGGCTTTGGTTTAGCCCGACCGCACTGGCAGAGAAAGAGAATGAACTGCATGACCTCGCGCTCTTGGCTCTACTTCAGTGGCTTCATCAGCCTGTAACGTTGGCTGCGCTTTGATCTAAGGTAAAGCGAAGTGAATATTCGGATCTTAGGTTTTTACAAGCCAAACCAACGAAACATCATCTGACATGCCCCAACCAAAAAAAAATCGTTTTTTTTTTTTAATTTAATTTTTAGATTTTTGGACGTGCAACTGAAATCTCAGATTGACCTCCGTCAGATTCTGGGAACTTCGGTTCGGTATTCAAACCCTACAAATGAGGAGTCATAGGCCAGTGCGTTAGCTTAAAGCCACTGAGACGTTTCAATGTTTTGCGTTTTGTTTTACTATCATTGCCATGTATTTGCCACAAAGGCAGTTGTGAGACAAACTATAGTCGAACCATTCCAACAAGCACAGTTCGATTGCAAAAAAAAAATTCTAGAATTTATGAAAAAACAAAAAACATACAATTGTTTTTGCATACGCGGCGGAATCCCAACTGGCGGAATCACTTTCATGGCGCCCATTTTATTTGGCTCGCGTTAGGCGTGTGTACGGACGCATAGTAAAAGGGGCGCAAATGAAGCTGTGGTGCACCCGCAGCCTGGCGCTTGTTGTTCTGGCACCTCAGGCTCGTTCGCTGCGGGCATCCAGGCACCTGGCATCCTAACATATGGCGCTTTTTCTGTCTTTCACGTGGCGTTCCTAGCAACGGCAGATGCACCTCAAGCTATTCTTGAACAAGTGTCGCTATCTGTACTTTATATTAAGAAACTGCAACTTGCGGTAACTGAATGGGGAATTTCGAGGTCTAATACCATTTGTCACGTGTATTATATCGATATGGAATATCTGGAAAATTTAATATCAAAGGATACCTAGTTTTTTTTTAATGTCTCATAATTTTGATTAGTTGACGTGATTTCGTTTTTATGACACGTTCATGTGATACCTTTTTAAACTTTATTTTTTATGTTAAAAGATTCATTCTCTGTACTGTTCGTTAATTACTTTTGTTAATTCAATGCATCAGACAGACCGTTTACGGAAAATATCGGGGACGAAGGAACGTAATAACAAGAGAAATATTATTTGCAATATTTGAGAGTGCGGTCTATTAAAAGCTGAATAATAAACTAAGTCAAAAAGATTGTAATATTGAGATATTAAAACATAGTTAAACCAGTTCTTTGGATTGACATTAACTTTATGATACTAGGATACATAGAAAAAAGTTATGAAACATCTAAAAAGGACCAGAACGTCATGCACGGTTGGGTTGCACCTCAAAGGTGAACGAAGTATAGTTTTCGTTAAGATCATCTATACTCCGTTCACCCTTAACCTGAGTTTAGATGCTCCGTCTTCAACGCGAGCTCGCTGGCTTCTTCAGTGCTTTGGTTTCGCGTTCACACTTTTGTTGGCAAGGGCAGAATGATCTCGCTGAAGGTCGAACTTATACTCTCAGCTTAAACGCGAACTCCGTTCGCCTTTAAGCTGAGAGTAATTTGAACTCGAGTAATCGCCAGCGTATTTGTTATATTGATTGTTTCAACGCAGGTTTTTGTAAAGTGAAACTAACTGTAATTGCTGTTTTTGGGTGGCAATATTTTTTTCTGTAGATGTAGGAACTTAATGTATTAAACAAGCTACTATTGGTGCATATGCAAACAAAAGACTCATTGGAACATATAACAAAACGTCATATTTATTGAAAAAAAATCTGTGGCAAATTTATACCCTCAAGTGAAGAATTTCTTACTGGACTTTTCAGCTGGTGCCTCTACTGGGAAAATGAAGACATTTTTTTAAAGTTAAATTTAACGATTGATGTAGATGTAATGTGTCTTCCAATTAATGTTGACGAATTTTAGCCCGAAATGCTCTAGCGTGCTGAACATATTAATTTAACAAATCTAGCAAAAATAACACTTGGACCGATGACAGCAACGCAAGACACTCAAATTAAATTCAGATTTTTAGTATCGTGAACGTTGACATCAATGTACCCTTCTTATGCGATTGTTCGAAGTGGACGGAGTACGCTCGCCCTCGTTTTAAAATCTCGAATCATTAAAACACATAGGTTTGTTAGAAAGGATTAGTGAAGGAGAAATTAAGTGATGCAAGACGTTTACAATTCCCTTTAATGACGAATTTGAGGGCAGCTGATAAGGAGGAGGAGGGGATGGTACGGAGAGGAAGTTTTCCTCTCCTCCTCCGTAATCCTCCTCTCCTCCACCTCGCCCTCCCACCGGCATCCTCTCTTCCTCCTTCTATCCTTCTCCTCCCTCCTCCTTCCCCTACTCCTCCCCCTCCTCCTGCCCCTCCTCCCCTCTTCCTCCTAATCCTTCTTCCCCTCCCCTCCATCCTCCTCCTCCCCTGATTATCCCTTCTCCTCCCCCTCCCTCCCTCCCCCTACCACCCTTCTTCCCTCGTGACATCACGAAGGCCTCGTGAAGGTCACTGTGAAGGTCGTGACCTTCGTCGTGACCTTCACGAGTGACCTCCGTGACGTCACACAAAAACTGAAACGTTTTTTTATATTTTCGCTAAATCAAATCCTTCCTAATGTCAAGGTGCAACCTCATCATGGATGACGTTTTAGTGCTTTTTCGACGGTTTATAACTTTTTTCTCTATGTATTCTACAATTATAAAGACAATATCAAATTAAAGAGCTGTTTTTCAACAATACTTTAATGTCTCGATATCACAAATGCTTTTAGTTGTGAGTTATAATCTTCAGCTTTTAATAGACCACACTCTCTAAGATTAAAAAACAATTTCTCGAGTTATGCCGTCGTATTGTCCACGATATTTTACGTGAATGTTCGATTGGATATAATAAATGAAAAAAGTGAACAACGAACTGTACAGGTATTGAATATTTCAAAATAAAAAAATAAATTTTAAATTGGTATTATTTTATGGTGCTATAAAAACGGAATCATGTCAAAAAATCAAAATTACGAGACATTAGATTACCAAGCATTCTTCGATATTACATTTTCCAGAACTTCCATATTGATATGTTAAGAATGGCTTTAGACCTCAAAACGGTTCCCATTCAGTTACGGCAAATAGAAGTTTCTTAATATAAAATTCAGATGGCGACACGCGTTCAAGAATAGCTTGATGTGCATTTTGCGTCGTGTGCCGCTTGCAACGCCACGTGAAAGACAGAAAAAGCGCCAGATGTCAGGGTATCAGGGGCCTGGATGCCCGCAGTGAGCGAGCCAGAGATGTGAGAACAACAAGCGCGAGGCTGTGGGTGCACAATAGCTGTTTTTGAGCGCGTTCTACTGTGCGTCGGTAGCATTCCACCGTGCTCGGTACACATGCCTGACGGGATCCAAATGAAATGGGCGCCATGAAAGGGATTCCGCCACGTATGCGAAAACATTTGCATGTTTTTATCACTTGCAAAAATCATTTTCGCAATAAAACTATGCTTGTCGGAATGGTTCGGCTATATTTTGTTTCAAAAACCATATCGGTGGCACTTAAGTGGCAATGATATTAAAACAAAAGACAAAACATCAAAAGGTCTCAGTGTCTCCGAGCCAACGCGCTTGCCCATGAATCCATATTTGTCGGCTTTAAATATCGGCCGAGGTGCCCGGAATGTGACGGAGGCAAATTCGAGATTTCGGCTGCACGTCAAAAGATCTCCAGTCAGTAAAAATAAACCCGCAATTTTGTTTTATTGGGGTGTGCTAAGTGATTTTTGTTGGTCTGGCTTGTAAAACACTAAGATCTGAATATTTGCTTTGCTTTACTTTAGTTCGGAGGGCAGCCAAAGTTACGGGCCTATGAAGTCACTGAAGCAGCGCCAGGAGCGCGAGGTCAAAGCGTTCGTTCTCTTTCTGTGCCTCTGCGGACGGGCTAAACTAGAGCAACTAAATAAGCTACGCTACATAGACTTGATGCTTAAAATGATGGCTGTCAGTCATCTGAAGTTTTATCTGAAAACACACGAAACGCCTTTCCGTCCTCCACAAATGTTTAAACGGCTCGCGATAAAGCAAAGCAATATTACGTAAACTTCCTAACACCGAAACTAAAACTGAGGAATTCGCGCTTTTGGATCATGACGACGGGCAGTTTCGTTTGATTTGTAGTAACCACCATGATGGCGGCGCTTACATCAATATCGGGAGAAAAAGTACCGATACTCTAAGCCTAGCTCATTTGGTTTAGCTCACAGGATAAGCCATAAGTGGTGGGGGATCGTCGGCCGAGTGTGTTGTGGCACCGCAGATCAGAGCTTGTGAAGAAATGCGCGAGTGCGAGCTCCGTTCAAAGCAAGGTGCTCACGCTGCAGAACCTGCATGGACTAGAGCCCCTCGATGTGTTTGAGTCGGTTTTTCAAGTAACGTTAAATGTGCCAGGTCGCGAGGCCCGTGTCTCGAGCGGTTCTTGGATGCAAATGGCGGCTCAACACTAAAATGACTGGCCTTTGAAAGTGAATGGCGGCGAAGCACCCGCTCGTGACACTTGTCTTGCGCGTTTTCACAACAATGATTGGCGGTACCTGTAAAAAACGCCTTTATCAATCGGGTTTAGCAGGGACCCAGGGTTCTGTCGCCCATCTGCGTCCTACCGTCCTGCGATCGTGTATCACGCATACTGAGTAATGCACGTTATAGACACTTAGCCAACAGTTGTACTGCACTTTTTATAATCTACAACGGTAGCCCAAATGAATTCTATTTCGCCGCTTGCAAAAAAAAAAAAAAAGACCTATGCTACTTGCCACGTGTGCCACAATCAATACAAAATATTCTAATATTTATATGCGGCCGCTTGTTTGAGTAAACAATGTTGTTTGTCAAGAACAATTGCGATTGTATGAAATCACGTTTGAAAAGCTCATTCTAAGCACGCGACCGTTGGCAAGCAGTCAATACTCGGAATCAGGGCTGATATGATTGGTAGCTGTCAGCAGGTGGAGTCTTTATATCATCCCAAAGTTAGAATGTTTCCTTCTTTCTGTTATAAGCAATCAGGAGACACCTTACTCCAAATCTGAGGGTAATAAAGTACTATGAACATTCAAACATATCGGCCTGAGCTTCATATGGGTACAAGCTTTAGCTTGCGATGCACCCTTAACTTTCTATACGCTCAACGCTGGTGTAAAATGTAGCGGTGTTTCACTTTTAATCAGCGTACCATGTGCGTACTTACACTACATTTTATACAACGTCAAACTCCACGCGTTTGCATCTTGTTTATTTTTGCACAGAACTACTTGCGCGTATTAATCACCAAATTAAGACTGGTACATCACTTAAACTCAATGCAAAAAGCTATCCACATTCCAGAATCTTTTGCCTGGCGAGTCCTTGCATTTATCCCTGAACTCGTTTTAAGTTAATTTTTATCGTTTATTGCTGCGAGTTAATTTTAACCTTGGCATTTCTTTTCATTACGACTCCTGCTATTCTCCTACTTTGTGTTTACCGAACTCCATATCTAAATCTGTGTATAATTTTTTCTGATTTACAGTCTCGTGGTTTTGGTAGAAATAAACACTCAGCTACCTATTTGAGACACCTGACCGCTCAAAAAATACTTAATTTGTTTTGATTTTCGAGGTATTTATTTCCTCGAGCTAGAATATTGGAAATCCGAGTCTGTCGCGTCATGACGTTTTCCTAAAAATTCCACAAAGAGCCAAACACATACATGACAAATGGGCAGGCCCGTCATATATGTTTGGTCACATTTAAGTATGTGGAATTGTACTCCAAAATCCACGCGGGTTGGTAACGGCGCACATTCAATTCTAGATTTTTCAACGCGTCGCTTGTTGTGATGCGCATGTGTCTCGCCATTTGGCTTAGGACCATATTCACATTTTGTTCTCACCACATTTGCTGGAGACGTGAGCTCGGATCGTAGGCAACTGGCTTCCTTGCACGAGAACTGGCGCAGCTCTGCGCGTTCCAAAGAAAGCTCGTGCAGAGAAAAACAAGCGAATGACCAGGGATTTCCGATTCAGGATGTAGAAAAAAATACCCCTCTGTATTGAACCGCCACCACATATGATTTATCGCATTGATGTACAGGCCTGAAAGGCGATCCCACCGCCATCTGTTGGTTCAGAATCACGCATTACCAAAAGTCGAGTTGCACGTTAATAACCAAAACAACTTAGTTGAGTGTTTTTTTTTTAGGTAGTTGCAGCTGCTAAAGAAATTCGAGAAATATGAGAATCGTTCCATCCCCTCAACCCGGAGCCAGAATAGTCGATCACAGGGCCTGGTGCGTATCGCATGCTACCAACGGTAATGGTAGCCACGAGCTGGGGTTGGCTACAATGAAAACACGTTCTAAGCACCAGGATTTGTTAGAGTTGGGCTATTCTCATCACCGAAGTGGTTGACACGTGCGACTACTCGGAGAAACTGACCGCAGAGGCTTTCAACTCAAATTTAATTAACCACCCCTTTACGCTTTAGGAGCGGCAAGTGGACTTTTGGCCAGGGTAGCTAAATATGAGCAAAAATAAAACAAAAATCACGAGGTATAAAAGCGGTGGCCGTATATTTATATTCCTGCGCCAGCAACCCGAGTTAAGCTTCTGCTGCACTCGAGAGGTAAGACAGCCGAGACTTGTCGTGGCGGCTTCAAAGTCCTCGGTTCAAAACGCGACATATGTTTTAGCTATATTGCGCGTGTGTCTAACTTTTTAACTGCTGTCCTTTTTACAAATCACCCAAATCATCCACTAGCACGACTCAGCCTTGCACGGTTTTTAGTGTTTGTCCCACCTGTTCAGGCAGCACACCGGAAGAGAAAAAATGTCAAGACAAGTTAATGCCAGTCTTGGATAAGTTACTTTTCAAAAGTAATTAGTTACAATTACAGATAGCTTCTCAAAATTGAATTTATGTTACAGTGAAAGTTACCTAACAATAAACGTAACGCGTTAAAGCTACAGTTAGTTCGTCATATTAACTTAGTCACTTTCAAGATACTTTTGTTTAAATTTAGCTATGAAGATATTGATGAACAGACAGGATGACCGAGATTTATATTTGTTTTGAGTTGTAAAAAAAATTGCATTTCTACTTTTTAAGATATATATTATTACCGTCGCACGCTTTTGTTGAATTAAAGCGTTTACTGCATCAACACAAGATGGACTAAATAATGCAATATTTAGTTCATGTAACGCAGCCGCAAATACTTTACACAGTTATCATCACTTAACTTTCCCCTTTTGATGGGCATGCTTTACCTTGCTAAAGCGGCGCACAGCGGATAAGCTAGCCGGCAGTGCAGTATGCAGGCGTAAAAGGTTTCCTAATAATGGGGAAGTCGCTCAGGCTGGAGAGCGCTCTTGATGTTTCAGACTTCCATCTTTCCTTCTCCATCCCTGGGGGTGATTTACAGAAATGAATGTCGAACCTAACCCCGAGGTGCTTGTGAAGGTTGCAGGAAGAGAACCTTCCGGCTGCATATAGTCGTTCCCAGTATTTGCAGCGCGCACAGAAGTTATCGCCTCTATATTCGAAACGGTTCATAGCCGGGCCACGGTAACACCTGCCGTTCGTCACCCATGACAGCCTCTCGTTTGAGCGATAACGGTCAATTACAATACAAGTATTTTCCTTCTTTATTGCGACATTCACTATCCCCTCTTCTTTCTTAAAGGGCCACTGAAAAGAAAAGGAACATTTTGTTTTTAAACAGTTTGGTTGGGACGCGCGTGACAAAAAATTAAGTTTCCGCGAAAAAAAAAAAGAAATAAATAGAGCAATATTGAAGGCGCGAGACGCGATTTTGTCGGTAGTCATTTCCTTCCCACTTGTTTTCTCTCTCGGCATTTTGGGTGCGTGGAGGAGAGGTGGATCGGCTTCTCCTTCACGTTGAGGTGGAAGGAGCGAATGACTACCTCGTTGAGTTCGAAAGCGCGAATGACCATTCCGTGACCTCATGGACTTTGCGCGCTGATTTCAAATCAATCTCTCGCCATCAATATTGCTCTATTTTTTTTTTCGGGTGATGTTTATTTTTGACGCCGATGTCCCAACCAAAGTGTTACAAAAATATGTTTTCAGGGGCCCTTTAATAGCTCTTGTATTCCTCTTTTTCGGTTGACAGGAAAGGAAGATATCGATGAACAGACGAATCCATTATAATAATAGGGAAGGGAGCAGAGGGCTAAACCATTTGCAACTTAGTACAGTGGAAAATACCGTTATGCAAAAAAAAGATAAAGAAGGAGTGAACATTGACTACACAAAGTCGTCTCGAAATGCGTTACACTTTTCTTTTTAATTTCTTAAATGAAACGGAAAACAACAGACTAAACCGTGGATCATAGACTCACGGCCCCTGGAATAGGGTAAGTCCACCTGTAGAAACATCGTCTGTGGCCATGGTCAATGTCTACTAGCGGCATCTCGCTTTCCCAAAGTAAGCTATTGCCTCGACTGCGGCGGTACCGTCGACAGTGGGTCTCCTTCGGCGTTAAAAAGTTAACCGTTAGGTGTCCACGCGTCGCGTGTTTCTGCGAGGTGGCTCTTTCTCTTGGCTGAAGAGGCGGGGGTGTTTGCTGAGGCCGGGAGGGTGAAGACGGGGCGAGAGAGCCGCACACAAAATATGTTGAAATAAAGCAAATGCTAGATGCGTTTTTACGCTGGATGAAAAAGGAGAAAAAACAGAAAAACGCCTGCCTTCTGCTCTGATAAAAAAAAATTAAAGTTTTGAGTTAATTTTTTTTTATTTTGCCGTGTCTAATGTGGGGCCTAACCACCGCAAATGGTCGAACCCGTTGTAGTGTTCACAAAATAGGGTAATGTTTTGTCGCAAAACGTATCTATCTTTGCAGACACCTTTTAGTTACTTAAAAAAAGTATTTTAGTTTTCGTTACAGTTACTGCAAAAAAATGTATCGAGTTACAGTTAAAAGTTACTGAAAAAGTAACGAGTTACAGTATCGCGATACAATTATCGCGTTACTACCCAAGGCTTGCTTAATACGCTAATAAAATCGTTTCATCATGTTCAATAAAAGGAAACCAAGATGGCAAGATCGGTATGACTTGCATACAAATGGAGCCGAAACAAGCATCCTTTCCCCAGCAAATACAATTTTATGTGTTGTAAGTATACAACAATCATGATGTTTCACAACGGTCATTATGATATAGCTCCTCTCTTTGCAAACGCCCGGTGGCCTTTGCAGAAAAGTATTTATAGCCACCATGTACGCGTAAAAAAACAAAATAAAACCAACAAAAATTCACATGGTGGCCTTAGGGTCCCAGCAAATCGCCAAGGATGCCTTTCAGCTTTTTTGTTCAAGTTTTCGTTCATTGCGCGTTTCAGTAACGCGAGGAAGAGCAAGAACCCGCAATTAAAACGCGACCTGAAAATAATTAATTTGGTCGCTAGAGGGGGTGCTCAAAACTTGAAAGGAAGATACCTATACAGTAAACACATCACTCTAGATGAGAAATGTAGCATGCATTTGAACCGCTTCGGACCGGCGGAGCATAGGCGCAGACCTAGGGATTTCCAGTCGTCCCGGTTGTGTGTCCCAAAAGGTATCTAACCCTGAAATTGCCTTAATATGCACAAAGAGGCATCAGAGCAACACCTCTGAGGTTTCTACTTGCTAAGTTTTGGCTTACCTTGAAAAAAAAAACGCATTAAAAAATACTTCAAACACGCAGGAACTACAATCAACTCGTCGTGACAAAACGAACACGCCAAAAGTTCCTCTGCATTTTTTCTCCGCGCTTTTGTCGTTTTCTTTCTCGTTCTTTCATTCGGGACAGTCAATGTCAGCGCCCAGGGTTTGCCTCGAACTCGGCGTTCACAACTTTCCGCTAGCTCCCATCTCCAGTTATGCTGAATAAACCACACATTGTGTACATTATTACGTAATAGAGGATGCCCAACTAACCAAAGGCTCGAAACGCAGATGAAGGCAATCAGGTGAAAGCTGTCGACGTGAAGTATCGTGTTTCTTTTAATAAATTTAATTACTGTCCAATTTGTACGATAAATCGTATAGAAACGAAGGAGCTGTGAATTGTCCCCAATAATAAAATGAATTATGCAGAGTGTTAGAAGTTTTTTTTTTTTCGAAAATATACCTTTAAACAAAAGTTACAATATGAATTTATCAGGTTCGGGAACATTGGAGGGTGGATAATTGTCATTGCAAATTAACTAGTCAAAAATATGTGAATTATTTTAATGATATGTTTTAGGGGTTATCTTGGAAATCCACTATTGACGGACATTATAAGCAGAGCCGCGACCAATTAAATGAAACTGTGCCAATGCACTACTTTTTTTAGATTTCATTGATACATTTTCACGATTTTAGCCGCATTTAAAAAGTTTCGCAAGTAGCTAGAAGCAAGCCCTGCCCACATTTACGCTTAGATTATCGAAAAAGTCGTGTCAGTCACATCGTCGATCTTGTCGCCTGCGCACAGTTCACGGACATGCTATAGAGGTAATGACGACGTGAGTGAAACGAATACGTAAATCATGCAAGTTTCATTGTTGGTAGGACTTGCGCGTTGAACGTTTTGTGAGATTTTTGTTCGCAATGTTACATCAGATAAATAAAAAACATTATTATATCATTGAATAATCCCTAAACAATTAGTTTTTTTAATTGTGTTTTTTATTTGGACTGCATCTAATAGTAATTGCAGTCACTACTCTAATCGCAACCTGACCTCAAAATCAAAAGTGTAAAAAGTTAATTATCAGAGTTTAGTGTATTAACCTACCTATTATGATGATTAACTACAGGGTGTCACAAAAGAAAATTACACGTTTTTTTGTTTTTATTGCAAAAATTAACTAGGCATCGCCAAACGCTCATTTTCCGCCCAAAGGTAGAGCGAGAGGTCACAACCAGTTGCCAAAGTTACAGCCCGATCCGATAACTTAATCAAAAGTTATAGGTGATTTTCTGAAAATTTCAATAGGAAAATGGAGCCCATTTTTGCCCGTTTTCGGTTTTTGGTGCCATAGAGCTCCATGTGTTTGAAAACTCCGTCGGCCGCCATTTTCCCATTGAAATTTTCAGAAAATCACTTATAACATTTGATTATATTATCGGATTGGGCTAAAAATTTGGCATCTGGTTGTGACCTCCAACGCTACCTTTGGGCGTAGAATGAGCGTTCGGCGCTGCCTAGTTTATTTTTGAGGTAAAAAAGACCGTGTAAATTTTCTTTTGTGACACCCTGTACTTATCTGATGTTCGGCAAGCCTCATAGATGTATGGTGAAAAAGGCTCTCATATAATACTAACCGTTTTTTATGAGTTCGAAGTAAGGATAAATATTCTGTGTGATATATTAAATAAGGTATACGTCTGTACAGCCAATCGAGAATCCGATATTACTTTAATATAACTTACGAAATAACAGAAAACATGCAATAAAAGAACCATGTGTGTCGTGAGTGAATGATGATTTGTGTCATCATTTCTTCCATATAGCTATACAACGGCATAGATAGGATGATAACCATAACAAAATTTCTTCAAAAGGATGATTGTTGCTTTGAATCGTAGTGCAGCTTACCCACATCTCCAGCAGAAGGCTTCATAATGCGAAGATGAATAGAACGATTGCTGACTAGCTGTCAAGCAAAGAGACACGACATCACATTAGAGTGGAGAAATTAGAGCCAATAGGTCGAAAAATAACGAGGATAAACTTTCGTCAAGTCCATGCCCCGGAGGACCTCGTTCCAGCTGAATGAAAGGCAGGACATTACCTTATGAAAGAGGCAAAACTGGGGATTGATGCAACCAGACCGGCACTCGGAATTAAAACGAAAGGAATACTGAGCGCGCGCGAACGTGATGATACAGGCCGTTAAAATGCGAGCTACTTCTTTTTCTTTAATCAAACTTCCTGGCACGTTCGAGGCTTTGCATTTTATCTGAATGCCTGACAAAAGGCACAACTAATGTAACTGACTATTCTGTCAGAGTTCAACATTCCCATTATTTATATTTTGCATACAACACACTCACTCTAACCGAGCATATTTTCATTTGTGGCGACTTTATTAGAAGCAAGAAGTCACGTGACAAGCGTGCGGTCACTATTATCATCATTGTTTTTAATCGCCGCCAAGAGCCGTCAGTTTGTAAACAACCAGCTTCTGGTGCAACATTCCGAATCGTTTTTTTGTTTTTTTTAGCTGCGTAGTGGTTGTGTAGTATTCGGAGCTTAGCGGTCTTACGGGCACAAATTCTGAACTATAGAATTGCGTGCCTCACTTATTGTGGCGTGTGCTCAGCTCGTGTTAGCATCACTTTGGAGCAGTTGACCCTGGGATTTGAATCAAAAAAGTCGGACAGTCACCCGTGTTCTTGGTCGCCCTCGGCGGGGCGCGCGAGGGCGTGGGTCCCTGCCGTGACCGGGTCGCTTTCGCGCATGTACTCGAAGTCTACTCCCCGGCCACGACAACGGCTGCAGCAGCGGGGGCCGCTCTTTTCCGACATTAACAAGGCGCGACATCGCTACCACTGGCATTCAGGGCCATCCACACAGCCCTGCACCGGTACCCGACAGTACCTGTCGGTCCACCCCTTCACTACCAACTCTGGCCGCCTCTAAAATGCACAAGCCTGCTTTCTCTGCCTTCGGGTACAGAAGTATAGTTAAGAGTGCGGTAAAGGACTTTCCTCTTCCCATCAGGTAACAAAGCTACTGCGAAGGGGATTCGAACTTGCTTTGCCATTCTAAAGTGAAAGAATTCTAGGCCCAATGCAGGAAGCAAGCTTTGTGGCTTTGTTCTAGGCCCAATGCAGGAAGCAAGCTAGGTGACTTTGTGAGGCGAATCTGTTTCGCTGATCTCCTCGTATCGCTCGTCGCCCCGCCTGCCAGCAAGCTGCTTCGAGTGAGTTTGGGTCGGCAGAAACGATACTTGTAAAAACTGACCCTTCTGAATAGGATCTGAGGAAGGTTCACAGAGCTCCGTTTGTTACCGTTAAGAAATATTACGTACAAGTTACCGGGACATCTGTGCTTCTAAATAAGAGTGGCCACAAGTTCAACGCAAAACCTTGCACGTCATTTGAGACACTAATATTTATATGGCTTACACGTAAAGTTGAAAAACGGTGCATGTGAACATCCTTTCCGATTTCAGTTCTTTATACGATATTTTCACCCTCGTCATTTGGTCCACCATTTTGTTGTTTTAAGCAGTGTGGCGGGTGGAGAAGGGGCGCATTCCGAAAATTCCTGTCACACCCTCGAATTAGTAGTGCACCGAAGCTTGCAAGTTTCATCATAGTGGAATCGAACAAAAAATGAAGAATTGACGTAATGTGAAAAAAAACACCCTACCGTCGTTTTACTTCGCCTCATATAAAGCGTAAAAACGAATGTAAGCAGTAGCTTTCCGTGCAACATTTAAAGCAGGGGAGCATTGAACGCTTTCCATAACGCCATGTAAACTAAGACTCTTGTGTGTAGAATGAATTTCGGGCGGCTGTCTGATTTTTTTTTTAAATACGTTGCTGCCTTTTTTGACGACAGTCATAAAAAACGCTACTGAAGCCTTGGCGGCACGGTGCATGCGGCTTCATTCCCCATGTGAAAGATAGATTTTGCTGCTCAAGTTGTACTGACACGAATGCCAAAAATTCAGGTGGGGCAAGTAAAATATTATAACATAAACGGCCTCAGTATTCTCCCGCGTTATAATTTCAGACTTTATTCGATAAAAAACTTAAACAAAATGTCAATAATATATAGTGAGTATAGCTGAAAGGAAAATAAAACACTTGTTGAAAACAGCACCGATGTTCGGATTATTCTTCGACATTTCGGACGGCGTCCGGCCTTCGTCAGGAAGAACTTTTTTTACGAACGGACGCGGGTGGTACTTAAACAATGATACGGTCAAGTCCAAGTTTCGAAAACGGCGGGCTGTTTTTTTTAACCTACATGGCGCCAAAAGCCCAAGCGGCACATCAAATATTTTCCCACATTTTCTAAATATGTGAAATATTGTGCAAATAGGAAATGGTCTGACGTCTCGTTTTTGTCTTTTCTTTCATACCGTGACACTTGGGCTTGGTGTTTTTTCAGCAGCGTCTGGGCAACTTCAAGCAAAACTGAATTTGGATAACCGGCATCCCTAAGTCGATTAACCTACAGGCTAAAACTGTCATTCATAACATGATAGCATGACTTTTGAAGTGCTGCTTGGTGACAAAACTAAGTAGTAGCCCTGGTTCTTTGGGAACGCTGTAACTATTTTTTGACGCGACAGGTTGTTGATCGCGTGTTGAAAGTATTTGATGACAGCTCAAATGGCTTAAAGTTCACTCACAAACTCTCAAATGGGGAGTTTCTCCAGTTTCTAGACTTGAGATCGCAGTTCACAGGAAACCACGCGTGTGGTAGTTAACCACCTGCGCTTCAAGAAGGGAATCATCGGCTACTATTTGGCACATTCCAAAATAGTAAAAAGAAGTCTAACTTCATCTTTTGTGGAAGGCGACGCCTCAAAATTCATGCCACCATGTTATGCGTGACAGCTTCAGCCTTCAGGATAATCTGCTTAAAGGTGCCGGTTATCCAACTTCACTTTTGATTGGAGTTGTGGAAACGCTGCTGAAAAAATATCGAGGGCAAGTGTCGGGGTATGAGAGAAAAACAAAACAAAAATGAGACCTCAGGTCATCCTCTAGTTTCACAAAATTTAACACACCTTAAGAAAGAGCATAAAAATATGTCATATGCACTTGCGTTTTCGGCGCCTTGTGAGTTAACCCAATTATGCTAGTGGATAAAAGGAAAAAGGAACGACGTGCGCTGACGCAGAATCGATCATGACAACATATTTGTGGAATGTAACTTGGCTATAGTGTACAGAATACCGCTGGCATCCGGCAGGGCCCACATCAGCGAGGACAGGACGCTGCACCTATAAGAGGATACGTGATTATGAACTGTCTTTGCATTTAACAACAGGAAACCTGCCTCCTCATTGCAGAGATTGTCTTCGCTGGCCCAACTTTTAAGTAGCACAATCGTGGGTAGGACCCGTGGAAACGTCGCGAGGGAAGTGCTAGAGGCGCACGGTAAAAAAAGAAGGCACTGAAGACTGCGTTAAGATACATTCAGGCAATTCCCCCTTGTTCCTGGACA
Organism: Ixodes ricinus; assembly: GCA_037355805.1. Classification (NCBI taxonomy): domain Eukaryota; kingdom Metazoa; phylum Arthropoda; class Arachnida; order Ixodida; family Ixodidae; genus Ixodes; species Ixodes ricinus. The sequence continues at coordinate 31,040 of JAZHYW010017542.1, read as the reverse complement.
ACAGTTACTGACTCTAGATCATCCCTTCAACCACTCCAGTTCCAAGGACTGAAGAGCCATAACAGGCAACAATTATTGGACATCCTCAAATTGCACTGGGACGCAATACGCAACGGTCATTCAGTATGTCTCCAGTGGATAGCAAGTCATTGCGGCGTCCCAGGAAATGAATGATCCGACGTTGTAGCAGCAGATGCCCGTAACTTCATCAATGAAGTGCCAGCCCCATATACAAGATTAGATATAAAAACAACAGTGAACATTCTGGGGAAGACCATAAACAAACGTCTGTGGGACGACACCACCAATCAAGGTACACGGCTACGCAATATCGACCCGCAACTAATGTTTCTTGTACCTCGAGGTCTCACCCGTTGGCGTCAAGCTGTGCTACATTGAATACGCCTAAACGTTGCATACGTAAATAACTACTTGTTTGTCATAGGAAGACTTAATTCGCGAGACTGCACGAACTGCAAAACTCCGAAAGATGTTGATACGCATTATGCTGGATTGTCCCGACTACGAAACTGAAGGGACACAACTAAGAAAATGTATTAAGCTATCTTCTCAAGAAGACCTCACCCTCGACAAGATAGTGGAACCGTGGAAAAACGAAGCCACCGCCACACTTGCGACAAAGTCCCTCTTGCGATTCCTGACCACGACTTGTCTCATCAAGAAATTTTAATGTAAAATAAGTTTATGTAGTTTTTGTTTTGCTTTTTTGTGTGTGCGCCTTTAACTTTCTTCACATATTTTACCTCTCTTCCCCACCCTTACCACAGTAGCCAGTCAGGAGATACCTCCCGGCTAATTTCTCTGGTTTCTCTTTTACCTCATCAATAAAGAAAAAAGCTGTCAATTGTTATAAATAAAAAATATAGACAATTTTTGACACGTGCAGATAAGTGATGTCACTGGGTGAATACATTGTATTTGTATCGGAAGTTGTTCGATATAGGTATTTTAAAGAAATGTTCTGTTGAGAGTAACCGCTCGTCTTATTCGCCTTTTTTGTGTTCCTGTCTATTTTTAGCGCTTTTAATGTTATAAGTCATGAACCAACTTTCCCGCTTCGCCACTCCAATTTCATAAAAGAGATAATAGATGCATGTTTCTGCGACATATTTCTTAAACATTTTTTTCTTCTATGTAAATCTGTTATATAAAAAACTGATAGTGATGGTGCGGGGAGACGTATAAATAAACGTCGGGCCAACGAATTTGGAAATAAGGGTAGAAAAATATTTTGAAGGCTAAAAATTTATAACCAAAGATGTAAGACATTAAATAACAGCAAAGCCAGTTCGCAAATATTGTATATAAAATAAACCCAAGGATTGCTCGTTTAAAAAACTAGCAAGTAAAAAAAAAAAACAGAAAAGCTATCAGGGAACTGCATACCACAATAAATCAACATGCTGCGTTAACGACCATCGAGGACAGGAGCCATAAAAACGACATGATCATATTTTGTGTTCCCAACCTCGGAAATGAAACAAGTGACGACGTTTAATCAAAAGTGATTGATGAACTCTTTCGCGATCTTGGTGATCTTTCCTTATCATCTTTTCCCGCAGGTGTGAATTTACTAATTTATTTTACCAAAAACGAACATTGTCTGTGCACTGCTGCCGAACACAGCTTTACTGGGAGTGCTACACTCGAATGTTTCGAAGTGCTGTCTTGCTCTCTGAGGAGCAGGACAAAGAACTCTGCCTTGTACTGCTCCTCGTTGGGGAAAACGTCTTCTTTTTAAGTGATCCAGCTTCAGGACGTAGTCGAGGAATGGCCCACGCCGACCTGCTCTTATTTTACCCTGCACCATGGGCAGACATTTCACCAGTCACGGATTCACGTCCAGGGGGTGGAGGGGGGGGGGTGTTGTCAGGATGAAGACTTAAAAGAAGTTTGGAAAATAGTGCAGAGACCGGTTTTAACAGTTAGCACTGAGTTGTTTGCCTTTATGTAAGGTTGTTAGATACATCAAAACTAAACACCATTATATGGCAAATTGCGATCGGGAACTTAAGTAACATATGATTTTTTATGATTACTATGCCTCTTACATCATAAATATTTGGCTTTGTTAGTGGTATTCTACGTTTAATTTACTCGAAGGATCATCGATAGTCAAAAAATATTTTGAACGTAAACTTTATTTTCATGTTCTTAATATTTCTAACTTCAAAATTCACGAGTTCCGTTTCCGTCGCTTTATTCTTCTGAAGCCACCCGAAGAGGCAGCCAGCAGTTGGTGTATGGGATATTGCCCGCGCGCAGCTTGCGAAGTAGGCAGCGCGCTCGTGGCCTAACGGTTATAGCGCCTGCCTCCCACGCGAAAAGCCAGTGTTCGATTCCTGGCCGCGGGGACGACTTTTTGTTGACATCTAATGTAATGTTCTGGTAAATTCGAGCACCGTGTTGCTTGTTCGAGGTCAGAAAGTTGTACACGCCGAACCTTCTGGGCCAATTACTCCAGAAGCCCACGCATGTACATACAGGGGCTCCGCGAGGCGAGCCGCAGTCACTCTCGCCCCAGCGCTCGATCCTGCGCTTTCGCCGTCATCGACGCCCTCGACGCTCTCCTGTTATCTTCTCTTTCCTTTTTAATTTGGGCACAAGTTCGCCTCATTGAACGTTTAGTTTACTTCAGTTTTTGTTGCCTCATCACTTATCATTCGTGACATTGTGGTGGAGGTGCTGGGTACCATCGTATGCCTGTAAACCGTACACCTACGAAGACACGCCGCCCGAGTGAAGTGCTCAGCCCCGGAAGGCTACCCTTCGCCGAAGACGCCGAAGGCCAAAGAAGCCGCCGGACCAGAGGTCAGCCCCCGAATTGGGTTTCTTGCCCGAGAACCGAAGGAAGAAAATACCGACCATGACCACCGCACACGTCGTCATCCTGCCCGTCACTCCCCGCACTCCGACAACCTTTCACGGCGAAGCCCACGAGGATATCGAATACTGGCTGCAGCATTACGAACGTGTAGCTCGCCACAACAGATGGACGGCTGAGCATCGCCTCCAGAACTTGTACTTCTTGCTGGAGGGCACCTCGAGGCACTGGTTTGAAAACCACGAAGCCTCCTTCACTACATGGGAGCCCTGAGTCGTCGAACTGAAGCGGACGTTCGTTAACCACTACCGTCGCCAGCGAGCAGAGGAACTTCTCCAAACAAGGGTGCAGGGCCCAAACGAAAGCGTGACCAGCTTCGTAAAGGGTGTCAGGCGCCTATGTGCGCGAGCCTATCCGGAGGCAGCCGAGGAGAAGAAGCTTCGCGTCCTCATGCGTGGTGTGCAGGCTGAAATTTTCGGGGGCCTTGTCCGCAATCCCCCGACAACCGTCGACGGTTTTGTGGCTGAAGCCACTAACATCGAGCGCGCGCTGTCGGCCCGAGCGAGCCATTACCATCGACACGCCGGCATGCCTGCTCCGTCAACCGCCGCCTCTTGCCGACTGGACCAGGACACCGCCGGTGTGGACGGCCTTCGGGAAATCGTCCGTGACATCGCCCAAGAAGAACTCCGCAAGATGCTCCCCGCCGCGGATCGCCCATCCTCAGTTTCGCTGGCCGAGGTCATCCGAGAGGAAGTTCACCGAGCTTTCCAACCTGAGGTTCCGATCAACCCGACGACGCCAGAGCAACCGACATTGAGTTACGCCGCCATGGCCCGACGTCCGCCGCAAGCTAACCGCCAGGCCACGGCGCCACCCCGACGAGACCTTCCGATGCCACAGTATCCTCGACGCCAGGAAGGACAAGTCCAGGACGTCCGCCCGGAGCAACCCTCGTCGAGGAAGACCGACGTGTGGCGAACGGCCGACCGACGCCCGCTCTGCTACCACTGCGGGGAAGCCGACCACATCTACCGCAGCTGCCCCTAACGTCGACTTGGGCTGCGTGGTTTCCACCCGAACGACCCACGTCCATTGTCCTCCGGCACTGCGCCCCCGAAGTCCCCATTACTGACAGTGGATAATCGTTCATGGCCCAGCTCACGCAAGAGATCCTTCGTCTCAGTGGCACCGGCCACCGTCGAACCACTGTGTACCATCCGCAGACAACTGGACAAACAGAATGGCTGAACAAAACTACAACCGACTTGATCTCCATGCATGTCGACGTAGAGCACAAGACTTGGGACAAGTGTTACCCTACGTCACGTTTGCTTAGAGCACGGCAGTGCAAGACACCACAGGAGTAATCCCGTTTAAAAAGGTGCTTGGCAGAAATGTAACGGTCACGCTTGACGTGATGTTACACCACGAACCAGCTGACGATGTGAGTCCCAAACCTTAGGTGGTTGCTCAATGAGCCGAAGAAGTGGCGCAGCTCGCCCGACTTTGAATTCATGATCTACAACGTGTGGACGCTACCCGGTACGACCTTCGTTGCCGGGATGTCCGCTTTCAACCCGGAGACCGGGTATGGGTGTGGACTCTAATACGCGCGGTGGTCTCAGCGAGAAGCATCTGAAACGATTTTTCGGAACCTACAAGATGATCCGACGGCTCGGCGATCTGAACTACGAGGTCCTTCCCGACGGAACGCGCCCATCTGCATGACGCCAGCCACAGCCCGAGGTGGTGCACGTCGTCCGACTCATGCCGTGTTACGAACTATAGAAATATGGACTCTCGCCAAAGAGTGAACTGTAAGCTATGGCTCGCGATTCTACTGTTTTTTGTTGTGGAATTTTTGTTTTTTTGTTTTGTGTTGCATCGGGAGGATGCGCATTTCAAAAAGGAGGGAATAGTGCCGCGAGCGCAGCTGACTAAGTAGGCAACGCGCTCGTGGCCTAAAGCCTGGCTCAGACAGTTGCGTTTGACTGCGTTTGACTGTGTTGCGGCGGCGAGAAACCAGGACATCCCTGCTGCTTATATCGCGTGCAGGATGATTCCTTGAATTGGATTCCACGCTTCATACGAAGCACAGATGTGCCGGTGACTCGTTTTCGGTTCTCGCCGCAACGCAGTCAAACGCACTCAAACGCAAGTGTCTGAACCGGCCTTAACGTTTATCGCACTTGCCTTCCACGCATGAAGCCACGGTTCGAAGCCCGGCTGCGGAAACACATTTTTTAGAATCTGTTTTGTGATGTTCTGGTAAATTCTAGAACCGTGTTGCTCATTTGAGGGTGGAATGTTCTACACGCCGAACCTTCTATGTCGATTGTTTCAGAATCCCACACGTGTACAGAAGTGGCTCGTGTGGCACGCCACAGTCCATCTCGCTCTTGCGCCCGATTCTGCTATTTCGCCGACATCGTTGTCTGCAAAACTAACTTTCTTCTATATTGTTTTGGGCACAAGTTCGCCCCATTAAACATTTAGCTTTTCCAGTTATTCTTCCCCTAATTACCTTTCAAACGTGACACCGGTTCCGGCACAAAAAAAATTGGTGGAAATTAATCTGGGCCTTATGTACGTTTCAAAACTTTTTTATTAAGAATGTAGTGAAGACTCTTTTCCAAATAGTTTCAGATGATTTATTTCATCCCGCCGTGTCGAGACACATCCTTCCGTCACCGCGCCCGGATCCAACCTAACCAAAAAACCCTTTTCCGCTTCTTTATCAGCCTGTTCCATCCGCTATCAACATCACCCTCGTGACCGCTTGAGCTCGCTTCTGATAACCACTGATAGCACACCTACCAGTCATGCACGCCTAAGCGTGGCATGACAAATGTATAGAGCAATATAACGGGTGATATCTCTGTAATGTGAATAGTACCCTAGTGAAAAATACACCAGGCCGAGGGCTGGTGTTACTTGATGTTACACCAGACTTTTTCACAGATGTGATTTGGGACATTTTCACACCAGCAATCTGGTGTTCTGGTGTGACACCAGAAATCTGGTGTGTTGGTGTGACACCAGCAAGCTGGTGTTCTGATATGACACCAGAATCTGGTGTTCTGGTGGGACATCAGGTTTTGTTGTGGCGTGATACCAGAGCACCTGTTGACTGGGTGTTGCTTTACTCACAAAAAAGGCACAGTGATAAGTTTGACAACAACGCTGCTGTCATAATTACTCAATTCAAAAAGGCAAAAAATCACAACAGTAAAGCTTCGGAAGCTTTACTGTTGATGGTAGTTGGGTGTGATCAACTGGAGTTTGTCCAGAGCCACTGCCCTGCGTCGAAGAACCGGACGCCCTGTCGCTCTGCGATTCTTGGCCGTAACTAAGACACGGGTGAACCTTGCGGTTCACCCGTGTCTTAGTTACGCTAATCTGTTCGGCGTACCCCTCCGCGCCAGATATCTCCTCTTCTAAGGCATTAGATTCAATATATGACTCGATTTCCTTGTCCACCTCTTTCAGGAAGCCTCCTGAAGTAGAAGAATATCAAATATTTCTTCAGAGCTCACCGATGTCGGTTGTATCCGTGGCTAGCAGGACGCCAATCTCGTTGATGATCTTTGTTGTGGCAGCTCGCAGGTAATCCTCGTTCGCTTCAGGCGGGCGACACCCTCCTCGCTCGTAGTAGGGATAATCTGGTCGTTAACTCCAGGTTTTCGGCACCAAAAACTGTAATAATTAATAGCTTTCTTTGTTGTTTTGCTACCAAACCAAGCTCGTGGGAAGTCAGGAAAGCGCACCAACACACATCTTTTCGGCTTCGACTCACAAAGAAGACTCCTTTATTTTCTCAAAGTTAAACAAGAATACCGGCGGAAAGGGAAAGAGAAATCCTCGAAGAGCCGAGCCGGCAAGCGCCCCAAGCTGCTCAAGGCCGCCCTGGAAAGTACTTGGGACGAGGGGGACACTTCTTGAGCACAAAGGAGCCCGCCGCGTGGTCTCAGGCGACCACCAAGACGGGAGGAAACAAAACACCACGTCGGGGGAAGGGGCGGCGCACAAACTAATAGAAAACACGCTCGGACGGGGGAAAAGTCAACAAAAACAGAACTCTGGTGTCACATCAAACTGCGGGGTGTGCACACCAGGCTGTCCAGTGGGCACATGAGCCCTTGTGGTGTGACACCAGACCCTCTCGGTGTACCGATCCGACTGGCGTGCTCGATACACCAGCATTGCTGGTGGGCACACCAGGCTGGTGTGCTCGATAAACCAGCATATTCTGGTGTCACACCACGATTCTCTGATGTCACACCAGGATTGCCTGGTGTATTTTTCATTAGTGTACCACAACACTCTCTCTACCGATGGTCGATGATCAATGCATTTTATATAATCGTCAAGATTTTATTTGTTTAATGGAGGCATGTCGCCGCCATAGAGCGTATGTATTTTTTTTATTGTGTCCTATTACTGAGTTGCATTGGATCCTTGATTTGTGTTGTCCATAAGCCAAATTAGAACGATATACATGTTTTCACTTCACTCGCATATGTCTAAATAATAATAATATTAATATTATTAATATATAATAATACAAAAAATAATAGTTATTGATAAGGGATGGGCATTTCCAACGCACACCACAGGTACAAAGCCAGAAAGGGCCTGTATGACTAAACCAATGTTTTAGTGAAATCAACAGCAGTTGGTATCATTAAAAGTCAGTGGTCAAAAAAGATCAGTAGATATGGTTTTTAGGACTGTTCTAGTCCAAGCGATGGTCTGATAATAGGAATTACAGAAATTAACAATATCACTAAGGAAAAAAGAAAAAGAATACACACCCTTAATGAAGAATACCACAGGCAATCCTGGTGTAAGATCAGAGAATCCTGGTTTGACACCAGAAGATATGGTGTACCCACCAGCAACGCTGGTGTATCGAGCACACCAGCCTGGTGTGCCCACTGGAAATGCTGGTGTGCCAGCACTCCAGCCTGGTGGGCACACCAAGAGTGTCTGTTGTCAAACCACACGGGTTTATGTGCCCACCAGACAGCCTGGTATGCACACTACGCAGTTTGATGTGACACCAGTGTTGTATTTTTGTTGACTTCCCCCGTCCCGTCCGCGAGCGTGTTTTTGATTAGGTTGTGTGACTCCCCTTCTCCCGACGTGGTGCCTCGTTTCCTCCCGTCTTGGTCGTCGTCAGACACCCCGCAGCGGGCTTCTTTGTGCTCAAGAAGTGTCGCCCTCGTCCTCTGCACTTTACCCCGCGGCGTTGAGCAGTTTGCGGTGCTCGCCTATTCGGGGGTATCCCTTTTTCTTGCCGCCTGCATTATTGTTGAACTTTGAAAAAATAAAGAAGTCTTTTCTGTGAGTGGAAGCCGAAAAAATGTGTGTTGGTGCGCTTTCCTGACTTCCGACAAGCTAAAGATAGCTAAACATTGTCTGATAGCAAAAGAAGAAAGGACGCTAGTAATTATTACAGTTTTTGGTGCGGAATCTCGGGTATTAACGGAGAAATCATGCCTACTACAAGCCAGGAGAGGGTCGACCGCCTGAAGTGAAAGAGAGTACCCTGCGAGTACCCTGCCCCATTTGTACACGCGTGGGCTTTTGGTACAATCGGCCAAGTGACGAGGATGCGAGCGTCGACGAAGATGAAGAACTACCACCATCCATAGCTTCTTCGAGTCGGCCCGTTGTCAGATGGAAGAAAGGTTGCCTAAAGAAAACCGAAGCAGATCTGGAATTCTCTGGACAGACTACTTTGCCAAGCGACGTAATGAACCTGGATTCGCCTATACAGTTCTTCAAGTACTTCATTGGAGACGACATTTTCCAGCACATCGCAGAGCAGAGCACGCTGTACTCCGTCCAGAGCAGGCCAGAGCATGCAGTAAAATTCTCGCCAAAGCAAATTGAGGAATTTATTGGCGTGGTGCTTTACATGTCGCTTGCCAAGATGCCAAGGACGCGATCCTATTGGTCTTCTGCCTTACAGTTTGACAAGGTTACTGAAGTGATGAGCGTCAACGAGTTTGAAGAAACCAAGCGGTTTATACATTTCAACGACAACAGCACACTCGACAAGGATGACAAACTGTATCGCATCAGGCCCATCATTGATATGGTAAAAGCTAGGTTCCAGGAAATTCCGATGGAAAGGAGCCTTTGTGTCGACGAACAAATAGTTCCATTCAAGGGCCGCAGTTGTATCAAGCAATACAACCCTCAAAAACCCCACAAGTGGGGATACAAAATCTACGTCTTGTCAGGTGTTTCTGGATTTTCCTACGATCTGGAGGTATACACAGGAAAGACAGACAACACTCCCCGTGCGGACGAAGTGGACTTGGGATGCAGCAGCAACGTCGTCATAAGACTGGCGCGTTCTATTCCACGAAATGTTGGACACCAACTGTACTTCGACAACTTCTTCAATAGTCCGAAACTGCAAGTCCAGCTCGCAAAACAAGGAATATTGTGCCTAGGTACTGTTCGCCCAAACAGGGTTCCCAACTGCACTCTTCCTTCTGAAAAAGAAATGAAATCTGCGGGACGAGGGACCTACGTGGAGAAGGTTACCAAGATAGATGACATCGATATGTCAATTGTCCGTTGGATGGACAAGAAGCCAGTAAACCTACTCTCTACCTTTGCTGGTAGTGAGCCCGCTGGAGAAGCCAAGCGCTGGTCTGGGAAGGAAAAGAAAGAAATCATCATCCCCTGCCCCCATGTTGTACAGGTCTATAACAAGCACATGGGCGGTGTTGACCTGCTGGACTCCTTGCTCGGGTTATATAGGATCAAGCTGAGATCCAAAAAGTGGTACTTGAGGATATTCTTCCACATTGTTGACCTGGCCGTCGTGAATGCATGGCTACTCTCTCGAAGGGCAAAGAAACTGAGGGGGTCCAAGGAAAAGCCCACAGAACTTGCTAGTTTCAAAGCAGAAGTAGCAGAGTGCCTGTGCAAACAGGGCCGAAATATGCAGCGCAAGCGTGGCAGACCAAGCAACAACTTGCAACAAGAAATAGAAGCGAAAAAAAGGAAAGGTTCCACAGCGGCACTTCCCTGCAGAGATGTCCGCCTTGATAATGTTGGTCATTTACCAACATGGAAATCGAAACGTCAGCGATGCAAGCTGCCGACATGTCAGGGATTCACGTTCGTGCAATGCGAGAAGTGTGGCGTACACTTGTGCTTCAATAGAGACAAGAACTGCTTTAAAAGTTTTCACACCGCTTGAGTGCCACTGTGCATGATGTTGCATATGTGCTACAAACCAGTTTTTGATGCCATGGTTGCGAAATAAACTGTATTTATGTTGCATAGCCGTGTTTTACGCTTCCTGGTATGCTATGTAAAGTCCACAATTTTTTGGGTGGTGATACAAAAAATCATGAAATGTAGGGTTAATCTTCTAGGGGAAGAATGGCTGCATCCGGGTGCACAAACGTGGTGCGAGAAAGAAGGAGTCCAAACTTTCCGTCTTCTTGGGCTGTTTGGTTCAATGCGCGATTTGTGAGTTGAGGAGGAATGCTAAGAAGAAAAATGTTGAAATGCCAAAGAGCGGCGCGGCTCCGAAGGAATCTGCTACGTCACGATTACGTAGCAAGTTCCACAACGTTGCTAGATCACTTACCAAATAGGCCCCGCATGCATCCTCCAGGTGCACATTGAAAGAACGTTTTTTTTTAAAATTAGTTTTCTTGTGCCTTTCAACGGAAGACTGGTGTTTTTGAGGATAGAGTGCAATTTGCGACACATTCAAGCTAGAAAATTTAGCTCTTTAATTTCGTTTCCCTACCCCTTTAAAGAAACGCAATAAATTGGACCTCACTACTGCACAAAAGTTACTATGACGTCTTCCTCGTGTCATCACATATCTCACACTCAAATTTTATGATGATAGAAGATTAAGTTTTCTGCAAACGCTGAGATCGGCTAGCTACGACGGAGGCACAAGCGTCCCCTACTCCTCTCTAATCCTTTTTGAACGAGCTTTTCCTGACGCCCAAGATCTGTGCCTGAACGGTGTGTCTGAATTTATCTTGGCATACTCAGTCAGGAAGAAAGCAAACACATAACAAATATTCTGGCGATTAGCAACCCTTAAATGCGCACTGAATATTTTCGTTCGTTTGGCGCACCGCATAGGGGTTCATGCCCGTCTGGGTCACTTCCGGCGAACAGTACGACATTCTTCACACAAGTGCTCAACTTTTGCTTTCTTAAAATGGCTTGTATGTAGGAATGTGCCTATATGATTGCAGAAAACTTTTATGTGAATACGCTGATGTTGAATACTAGTGGAATGCAAGCGGGTGGGGACTTCACTTCGTGCAGTAATGCGGGGCAGCAGATAAAAGATAAGAAGTGTGTTCAAATGGAGCTTTTCAAGGGCGCCTCCGAGATTTACCTCACTTACTCAGGCGTATTAAGAACTTACTCAGGCGTATTAAGAAAAATTAATTGGAAAAAGTTATATTTCCGCGTACGGACGCACGAAACAAACTTCCTGACCAACAAAACTAATGTAAATGCGCGAGCTCGATGTATGCGAGGTCGCGTAACTTGTTGGTTGCTACAACTTGCTGATTCGTATGGCTCCCGAATGGCGAAGCGTAGCTCCCAACTCTATCTCACGACACCACTGTTTCTCAATAAGCTTGAAATGAAAAACGGGCATGCATGAACCCCTATCCCCGAGCTTCGCAGCGTCCAGATTCCCGCACTGGCTCGTCCACAAACCTCGAAACGGTAACAGAAAGGCTCAAGTACAAAAATACAACGAGCATATGTTACAAGCTATAGAGCGACACGCGGCGCAGCTCTGTTTACCAACACAGCCGGAAGGCCGCGCATGCGCAGCAAGGTATGAAGGCAAAAGCGGTCAGGCTCTCCAAGTTGTCGCCATTGCGTTCTATGGTGTGCGCTCGTTGTTTGCGTTGTAGAGACGCTTCTAGCTTTATTAGTGCTTGGTATTTCTGCCAAGGTATGTCGTGCGTTACGCCCGACTATATGAGCCCGCTACCCGAGCCTGAACGGCAGCGGTATCGAGGCCAACAGCGCGTGGACGACGTTGCCTTCGACGATCCGTACGTCGTAAGCAAGACCAGGTGGAGTTCCTACGCGAAGTTGCTGCCACCGACGTCGACGGCTCCCGTCGTCGTTTATTCAGTTTTTTCGCCAAGCCATTTCACGGCCGACACGGTGCAGGCATACAAGTCTCTCAAGGCCTACGATTAGTTCCAGCCGTTTTCCGCACTGCCGGCGGGATCAGCAGACTTTGGGTCTCCTGAAGTGTTTAATTAATTAATTAAATACACGCAGATTCTTCGAGTCAAGGTCTGATATTTTTTCAACCCTCACGACCAGAAGACATGACAAGCGGTAACGCTTTGTCCGTTCTGCAGTCATGACGGTAAAACGTTACAAGTAACGGCGTTACCGGTAACGCGCTACTTTTTTCAGTAACGTACTTGTTACAGTAACGGGTATCGCATTGACGTTACTATTTCAAGTAACGGGGAACGTAGATTACGTCACTCGTTGCTTCTTCCCCAGTCTTAGAGGAATTACACTTCAATTTTTTTTGCGTCTTTCGGCGTCAAGCCCCGCCAATTTCTGAGTATTCTGCGTTTTCTTTACATTTTTTCACGTGAGTATTTAAGCGAGACCGTGAAAACAGATCAAGTAGTTATGTTTTGTTTCTGTATGAACATAAAGTTTCTTGGGATATGATTTTATGCATACCTGTATCGTCAGAACAGTAAAACTAGGTAAATCATAGTTCAAAAACGTAACGCAGGAGTAACGTGCGTTACTTTTTATCGGTAAAAGTAACGCGTTGCTTTTACTTTGAGGTAACGTAGGTCGGTAACGCGTTCCTTTTATCTGCAAGTAACGAGAAACTTATCTCGTTACTTTTTTTTTGGTAATGCCTACAACGCTGACCTTTTGTCGCCGATCTTCTTCCGCTCGATAGCGCGGGCGCGGCGAGCCACCGACGAGTGCTTGGCAGGTGCTTTGTGCTCGAACACCGTGGGAAAAGAATCCCGGTGGTCTCGATCAAACGACGGTTTTCCTGCACATAAGAAAGCCTCAGGACGGAGATTGCAAAAAAAGCCACACTTGCCTTGAAGAGACTGTTTGCCGCGCAAACAGTTGTCCGCACGAAGCGACCATTATTTTCGATTCACGGATAATTATCCACCTTCTGCGCCTTTCAGAGTCAGACGGGAACTTGTGAAAACTCACCCCGCTACTTTTGCTGTACGTTTCGGTGCAATTAACGGCTGTACAGCTTTGCGGCATGCTGAAATGCTATGACGCCTATGCAAAACGTGCGCCCTTTTGTCCACACCACCTGGCTCCGGCGCGATCGCAACGCCGCGGCAGCTCCGTGACGTCGAGTCCGCGTGTCGTTCTATACGTCTGGGGCTTGTGCAAAAGCTTCGAGGTCTGCCAATTTAGGTCAGTTTAAAGACTACAAATGACTCTCTCGGGACCAGAAAGCATGAGATAACCACCGTTAATAGCCCACGCTCTTTGTTTGAAGTCTTGTCGACGTGTCAATCGAAACCGAAACAATTCCATTCTCCTCCCTGGCCAACTAGTTCCCAGAGTGCAACGCGCGCCGTGTTGCACGCAGGGAATTTATGGAAGTAGTTTATTGTCCGCTACATTTAGCCCATTTTTTTCTCTAAATTTAGCGGAATTTAGCGTAACACGACGTCACCCTAACTTTAGTTAAATATCTAGAAAAATGTACCACTAAATTTAGCGGGAAGTCGCCGTCACGTGACCTCAACGCTAATTCAGTCTCCCGCTAAAATTAGCAGGAAAATTCTGGTGCATTTTCTGGTACATTTGCCGGGAAATTTAGGGAAAATCTTCCCATACATTTAGCGCGGAAATTTACGCGTAAGTTTTTTCGGGAAATTAGGTGAAAATTTTTCTTTAATGAGAGGCGAGAAGGAGAGAAGGAGGCAAGGGCACGGAGGGGAGCAGGGAAGTAACCTCCCCTCCCTAACCTCTCCTCTTTGTCCTCAAGAGCTGCTCTCTAAATTTGCATTATAGACAGTGCTAAACGTGTTTAATTTGTTTCCACTTTGCATGTGATATGAGTTCATGCGATTATCCGGTCTGCTACATAAATGCAGGATCTGGTTTCACAAGCCTCTAGTGCCTTGGCCAGACCCGAAACTCACCTGGCTAAATTTGAAATCTTGATTGAAAAATGTATTAGTAATATTAATATTAATATTATTATTATTAATATTATTCAAGATGGCGCCGAGTGGGGAAGCATGCGGCATCTGCTGCCGCGTCTTCTACGGCAGACAGCCACGACTCCGGTGCTCAGCGTGCAAGCGCCGTGTCCTCCAGAGAGTGCCTCATGGTCGCTGCGGAAGAACAAACACGTCTGACGAGCGGGGTGTGCGTCTTCAACTGCGACCACTGCAATGGCTTCAAAGCTGCTAGGCCAACCGACGGGGACGCTAGGCCTAGCGAGGAGACCGACGTCGAGAGCGGTCAGCTAGACGAGGGCGACGGCCGCGTGAGGAACAGTATTCCCTCGCCTTTCTGTCGTTCGCCGCACGGGCCTGAAATGCAGCTTCCCAGGAAGATGACCTTGGGCCGCCGGGATGGCTAGTGAATGGTCTTCTCCTCGAGGCCTTGGAGGGAATATCCTTTCTCGCGGACCAAGTGGCCTCCCTTGGGGAAGAAGAAAACAAGCGCCTCAGGGCTGAGACCATGAGGGTGTCCCAGCGACAGGCGACGCTCGTCTGCCCCCTGCGGGACGAGGTGAGGGCGTGTCGCGCCGAAATCGCGGGCTGAAGAAAAGCAGTAGGCGGCGCTGCCGAGGCCCCCTCCAACATGCCTGCCTTGAGACTGAGGAACGGGGGTGACGCACCGATTGAGCATCTGCTAACCCCACCGCCTGGGCTGGATCTTCTCCCACCCGGCCTGTTTGAAGTGCCGCCAGCCGAAAATCTTTCCCGATGGGGATCAACGTGGATCGTCGTCGGGTGGGCCTCCGCCACTTCTCGGTTCTGTGCGGAATCACGGCGTCACTCTGACTGCCTCCCAAGATGGCGCACGCGACGGGCGAGCGGCACGTCTGGAACCGATGCTTCCGCGCCCTAAGGCTCGCACCGCGGCATTAACGGGACGCGAAGCTGTGAGTTGCTTTGCCGTCAACGGGTCTGAGAAGCACTGTTTGTTACGAAGCTGGCGCCGGATATCATCTGCGGGGATGTCTCTTCGCACCTGTCCTCCGTCGGAATCGACAAAGTGGAGTGCCGTCGTCTAAAGTCCCGTTTCGACAGATACGCCTTCTTTCATGTGGCTGTGGCTGCGGAGGATTTTGAGAAACTTGCTGATCCAGCTGTGTGGCCAAGATCTTGCCTTTTTAAACCTTTTAAAGGAACCCTTCAGAGAGACATGCTCCATGCTTCAGAAGGACCTCCCACGACCAGCGACAAGTGATGATGCCTGACGTAGATTTATTTTATAAAAACATCCGCGGCTTACGCTCAAAAGCAAATTGCTTTTTTCTCTAACGTTACAGTGTCTAATTACTCAATCGTTTTTCTAACGGAAAACTGGTCATATCTTAACATCGGGTAGTCTGATCACTTTCCGCCTGGTTTTGTTGTGCACCGGCGCGACCATGACTTGTTTCAAGGAGCTGGAGCGGCAGGTGGTGTGTTGGTCGCTGTCGACAGGCGTTAGAGCTCAAGGAGGCGTCAAGATTTAGAAAACTTTCTCAAGAGCTTGTTCGTCGAAATTGCTGTATGCAAAGAAAGAATGTATTATTATTGGTCTTTTTTATCTCCCCCCACAAACGCCTCCTCACAATTTTCAGCGTTGTCTCGTTGGCTTAGAAACACTCAGCGAGTCACAGGGGTACAATCTCATTATGTTGGGGGACTTTAACGCCCCAGGCATCAACTGGGTTGCTCTAAACGTTTTGACTGACAACTTTTGTTGTAAGCAGAAATGCAACCATCTTTTAAACTTCTATTATTTTTTTATTTCTGAAGCACCTCAACAATATTTTTAATAAGCAAGGTGATGCATTAGATTTATGCCCATAAATAGGACAGTGTACGTGTGACTCGGAGTGAAATGCCGATGGCGCCTGATGATATGTACCACCCCGCGCTTGATGTAGTGATCTCTATTTTTAATTATCCAACTCGCAGTCACTCTAATGCCTCTCCGCCGCAAGCGTCGTAAAACTTCTTGACAGGGGACTACGTATGAATGTACCACCATCTCTCGGCTGTTGACTGGTCATATGTTCTTGAATCCACTGATGTCAATGAACATGTTTTTGTGTTCACGAGGATTGTATAGGAGGCTATAGATACTTATATCCCTCTAAGAGCTCAGAATAGATATTCTATTCCTAGCTGGTTTTCTCGTAAATTCAGGATGCGATTAAAAAAGGAGAACTTATTTTATAAAAGAAATAAGAAAAGCGGTCTTTTTCGGTGGGAAGAAGAATTCAAGAGTTGTAGAAAACAGTGTAAGAATTTTTATAGCGCAATCGCAAAACCCACCGTGCTGAAGTAGAATCGGATTTGGTTAAAAATCTGAAGAAATTCTGAAGATACCCTAGATCGCGATGTAGAAAGAATATTAGGTCTGACACTCCTTTGGACATCGGGCGTGATGGGAGGTGCGTGGCCGACTTGTTTGCTGATTATTTTAGGTCAGTTTAAACAAAACAGTACAGACTCCACATGCACCGCGTCGCTCAACCTGCCTGAGTTCAGCGAAATGGTGCATAGCATCCATGTCGACGAAGAATGTGTCGAGCTTAGCATTAAGAAAATGAAAGCCACATTATCACCTGGTCATGACGAAATACTCACAGCAATTGTCCAATATTTTCATGAACTGTTAACACTCATACTATCCACAATATTTATCAAAGTCTGGAATATTCCCCATAATGTGGGAAACCGCCGTTTTGTTTCCGGTCTTGAAGTCGGAAAAAAATGGTGATGTTCTTAACTACCGGACTATTTCCCTTCTTTCTTCATTTTCTAAGCTTTACGAAATGGTTGTTTATCAATTCCTGTCTTTCAAGTTTCGTAACGTAATATTTCCTAATTAACACGGCTTCATTTCTGGCAGATCAACAACCACTAATCTTGTAAATTTTATGTCGACCGGAGCTCGGGTGGTCTGTAACAGGGGACAGCTAGGCGTTATTTACTTTGACCTTAGTAAGGCGTTTTATGTTGCTGATCACTTGATTTCATTGTCCAAGCTTTCCACCTACGGTGTATGTGGCTTATTATTTGAGTGTCTGAAGAGCTATTTGCGCAACAAAACGCATGCGTACGTGTCAAGAATTTGTCATCTTCATTGTACAAGACATGCTCTGGTGTTCCTCAGATATCAGTCCTAGGTCCCCTTTTGTTATAAAGTTTTGTAAGTGATATTTCCCGTGTAATTTCAAATTGTATGTTTCTTCAATACGCGGTAGATATAAAAATCTACAAGGAAATAGTGACGCCAGAGGATTTCATTAAGCTTCAAAAAGGCGCATGTTCCTTCTTCCAGTTGTGCATAGATAATAATATTTGTTTAAACCGTTCTAAAACAAAGGTCATGACGTTTTCTCGTAAGACGCATAATACCTCTTGTTTATATTATATCCACGGCGAAATCCTGCCTTGTGTTGATGAAATGAAAGACCTCGGTGTCACCTTTGACTCAAGCTTGAGGATCGATGGCCATGTAACCAAGGTGCTTAACTCCTCTCTCCGCACTTTGGGTGCCGCACGTCGTGTAACGAGAAAGCTGAAAAACCCGCCTGCGTTTCTTACATTGTATTGTTCTTTAGAAAGGTCACACCTCGGATACGTTTTAGTTGGGTGGTATGGAATTTCCTAAACCAATCCTCTGGGATTGAACGGGTTCAAAAGAAGTGTATTTCTATCATGAAGCATCGATATCTTAAAGTGGATATACCTCGTAAGAATTATGGAAATGCGCTAAAGCTTTTTAAATTTCTTAGCGTGCACCTGCGTCGGGAGAAAGAAGATTTGTTGTTTCTCTTTAAGGTGTATCCACACGACGGACCGGGCCGCGGACAGACTGATCACGTGATGCGCGGCCCGCGGGCCGCCCGGCTGCAATGAGCATCCACACGGCGGACCAAAAGAGCAGATGACAAAGCGAACGGGCCGGTCTAACCCTCGACCTCTCAGCTCCGTCAAACGCATGCAGCGAGCTGCTTTGAGGCTATTTGTAAGGAGCCAAGAAGGAGGTTGAACGAAAAAAACGTTTGGCCGCGGAGGCCCTGGCGTTAGGGCCACGGTCCCACTGAATGTGGCAGTTTAGGTACTTTTTGGCAGGTCATTACTCATCTCCTTTTAAATACTGTTTTGTGGGATTGATGTCATTCGAAAGGCAATGCAATCCTCTTTCATTTGACATTATGTATGTATTGGTTTATACTGTTCATGCGCATTTGTAGCGTTGGGAATATGATGGCGCGGACCCTCACTTGCTCCGCTGGTTCATGTTTTATGAACGATTCATTAAAGATAACACGGTTCCAATTGAGCAGTTTTGTTAAGATGATGTCGGAGCAGAATGTAACGGTATACTTTTCTGGTATTTGCACTACTTTGTTTTTTTCAGCTCTCCAAATATTGCCCTAAAATTGACATTTTTCAGCACAAATATGTTTTTAATAACAAACGCTAGGGCAATGAAATTAGCTACAGATGTAGTGCTTATATTTGGCAATATGAAGAAAAAATTTAATGTTGTGTAACATTTTTTTGTTTAGATATTCTATATCAAACGTAGCACTTTTTTGTACTTCGAGTCATGGTAATTCAAATGCCGCTGAGTAAATAATTAAACTATGGTAAAATCTTTTATAACATTTAGAACTACAATAGTTGCCCAAGAGGTGGACGGTGGCTTTTTTGATTTTCAAAGTCATAACGTTCCGGGAGCCCTTCAAACTTACCTGTTTTTGACGCACGTCTTTTTTGGACATCAAACAGATTTATTGGCATCTAATAACATTTATTGTATGGAATAGATATACATTGCGATGTATTAGATTTTCCCAATGATCTTGCTTTGGTTTCTTGATAGTTGTAGAGCTTAGCTAATTTTAAAAGCAATTAAAAACTGTTTGGGTGTTTTGTTGCGCTACCTGGCGGATCGCAGACAAAACTGCTGATTTCTAAGTTCAAAAAATTTTCGAGGGCGGCGTTGGCGTCTGTATCATCATCAATCTCCGTGTCGTTTTACCTTCACATTTCGAAATTATATTTGAAGATTTACTATCGATAAATGAACGGTTTAAGTACTGGGTCAGGTTAATAAATCTAAGACAAATAATTACACAAGCGTAGCGTGATATAAAGTGTTCATTATTCGATATTATTGAAATCAATAAACGATAAAGACGAAGAGGGAAAGAATACACCCGAGTTCACTTCATGCCTAGAGTCACTAAATGAGCTGCGCTTAAGGTATTGGCACTCCGTTCCCCAAAATTGTTTTGGGCGCCGCCATTTTGGGTCTTGTGCAGAGCAAACGCAACTGCCGATCGTCAAGATCCAAAAGTGCGACTTCCTCTGCATTAGATGCGGTGCTAGGAAGCTGATGCAATATTGCTATGCTCTGTCGCGGGTTGTTTAAACATTCGTGGAGGACGAAAAAGCGTTTCCTGTGATTTTAGATAAAGCTTCAGATAACTGGCAACCATGATTTTAAGCCACAATATGGCCAAGTGTCGTTACTCTGAAGCGTAGCCAATTTACTGGCACTAGCGGGAACAATGAGGAAGAGGCAGGTGTCAAAAGGTAGTGGCTTGTGGAATCCACGGGGCTCACGTCATGGCCCCTCCAGGTATTACGAGCTTCTTTAACAATGGCATGAATAGTGTCATTAAATAAGCTACGCTTCAGAGTAGCGACACTTGGCCATATTGTGGCTTAAAATCATGGTTGCCAGTTATTTGAAGCTGTATCTGAAATCACAAGGAACGCTTTTCCGTCCTCCACTTTAAACAGTTTGCGACAAAGCAAAGCAACATTACATGAGCTTCCTAACACCGAATCTAATGCTGAGGAAGTCGCAATCTTGAATCATGACGATCGGCAGTTGCGCCTGCTCTGCACAAGCACCAAAATGGCGGCGCCCACAACACTGTCGGGGAAGAGAGTGCCGATACTCTAAGCGCAGCTCATTTATTGGCCCTACTTCCCGCGAACCTCCTTTCCCCTGACTGAAACTGAAACTAAATATGAATAATACACCGTTATTATAGCTTATTTAGTTTTAACCACCTACACATAATGAGAGGAGGAAGCGGCCGGGTAGGAGAAACGCAGGTTTTATGTGCGACTGTTCTAATCAACGTTAGTTCTAACCGTCTCAAAAGAGAGAACGCGTGAGCTTGCGCTGGTTAAAAAAAAGACGGTCCAAAGAAAAGAGGCGGCACGCTGTGTTCTTTGTGATTGTGCGTCTAATTGCAAATTGTTGTGTATGTTTATACAGCCGGAAGTTAGTCTGCCTTAGTGGGCGTCTGGTGTCTCAGGTGTAGATGAGCAGTTTAGCCAGTGCGGTACAACCGCAAACCTGGGGTCTTTAACGTGCACCACGCAGTAGTGATACACGACCACACGCCGGTATAATGCTCTTCCAGATCGAAACGGGCAGGGGCGGGGTGGGTTCTGCAGCGCGAGCTTTCGCTCCACGTGCTCCGAGCTGGTGTGCGCTAGACATGCACTCGGCCACCGATCGCCCCCCCCCCCTTATATAAGTATTTGAAGATCGACGATGGACGTCGATCGTCTCGAGGTAATGTAACGTAATAACATTATATAAATAATAATCATGTTGAAGGATTGAACGACTCAATTTTTCAATTCTTAGATTGTAATAAGGCGGTAGCCTATTGTACTTACTGTTGATGAGGAGCAATTTGAGGTGACGAGGTAATGATTAAATGATGAGGCTCTATAAGGATGACGATATTAGTGGGTGTCGAACCACAACGTACAGTGCCAGACTTGTTTCAAGTATTGTGTACCCAAAGACCTTTCTTCACCCGCAACAGAATATGGTAGAATCAATGAGGATGCTGCTTTACGACTGTACGGGGAACAGGAAAACTGCAATGTGCAGAAGTGCGGCTTATTCGTTAATATGAAGGACAGATTTCTAGCTGCATTCCCTGATTGACTACTTGGAACAAATGGCCTCGTTGACTTAAAGTGTCCCCGTTCCAAAAGATTATTGAAGCCTACTGAAACCGCAAAGGAGTATGAGGCGAAAAATAAGAAAAAGGATTTACACTCAAGGGCATTGATATCCAACGTATTCAGAGGGATGACACCATCTGGCCAAACAACATAGAGCCTTTTCTACTCAAGTTTTACATGGAAGGCCCGACTTCCGCTGAAATTCCTCACGTAGACGAGTTGTCCGACCGAATAATCTGCCATCCCTCCCGATCTGGGAATCTCTCGATCTTCATTCATGGCCATAGTATCATGAGATCGAGGGGTGTGGCTCTTCGTCTGCCGAACATTGCTTCGGCGGTGTTTTTACCGTGTAAGATGAGACCGTCACGTGCTGCTGGAACAAGAACCTGGCGATTCTTCACTGAACTGCTTCTTCCGTAAGCTTCAAGAAGGCTTTCTTCGTTTCGCACACCATCTGTTCTGCTTGCCCGTTAGTTGCAGGATGGTATGGTGCACTAATGTGATGCCTGATGCCGTTTTTTTTGTTGTTTTTTTTGGGGGGGGGACATGTTTATTTTATTTGAAGCAAGATTTTGCGCGTTATCAGAGAAAAGTATTTTCGGTAGGGCAGAAGTAAAGAAAAGAGAGCGTAGAACGTCAGTGACGCGTTTGTACGGATCGTGGCAGGCATCGTGTAAACTTCCAACCACTTAGAGTACGCATCAAGCATGACTCCGCAGATGCGGATACGTTTCGCCACCCACAGACTAAATAGTGGATCGTTTTCAGTTACTGCTCATGATGGCTGGACTCAAGGAAGCGTTCGACTCTTTCCACAAAGTTAGCCCAGGTGCCAGCACTTTTGTCGAAAGCGGTAAGTGTTCGAAACGTCGACAACGTCGGTAGCCACGTGCTGTGCTTGACACTGGACGCTTACCATTCGCTGAGAAGAAACTTGCTTGTTCGTCTGCCACGAGTCGTCCGATATCAGGTCATCACCGCTACTCCATCTCCCGACAAAACAGGTCGTCATTGTCCGCATGTCCATAGTTAGCAATCACGTGAACTTATAAATTCCCATACGCTCATAACTTGCCGTCGCTAAACGCCGTTCATTCATAGCGTCTTCATTGCAAATAAACGTCTTCCTATTTATTCTGATGGTTTTCATCATACTCCTCGTAAGCTGTACTTACAACATAATATGTGTCGGTACTTCCGAAAATATTGCAACGGCGTTTGTTTTTTGGGAACTATAATGTAACAACCTTTACAAAATCTTCCGGATCCCGTGAAACACAATTTTGTTATGTCACTTTTCGGTCGTCATTATAATGGTGAAGTAAGTACCGTAAATTGCAGTTTACTTGCCGTCCGCTTCCATTGGTGTCTTGGAAGATTGAGTCTACTGAGCGTGCATTCCTGCAGAAGAATTTTTCATTGAAAGAATTTTGACACGTCAGTCAACAATTGATTCCTTCTTGGTAAGATTTATTGCGAAAGCCCGTGACAACCGCCGAACCGCATCTCCCTATATCAGAGAACAATTTATACAAAGCCTGACATTCTCGCATACATGCGTTTGCTGGGCCACGCTATTGAGCCAGCTGAGCACATCTGGCAGCGGCGCGAGCAAGGCCACGAGGGGAACGTGATGGTGCTCGAGCCATCCCACCGTGAACCAATGTTTCGGCCACCCCACGGGTGCGTGTCGCCATCTATTGGTTGAACTAACGCCTTGTTCAAGATGGCTGCCGTGGGACCGCAGCCTTAAGGGGGATTCAACCGCTCGTCACTCAATGGGCAAATTTCGCTACACAAACCTGAGTTTCAGGAATGCACCAGAGTATTCATTCTTTCGGAGGTTACTTATGATAACGTAATGAAGGTTGTACGGCCCTTGAATTTTTCCTTTAGAGCGCTGGAGATTTTTAATAAAATCCAGAAATATGACCGTTTTGACTGTTTTTAGCGCGTTTTGAGGCATTTTTGAAAATACAATTATTTAGAAGACAAACGTGACAAAACGCTTGGCCGTACGTACTAGGGGTACCCCTAATCTTAATTTTAAGACCATGACGAGAAAGCAAAATAGTGTTTTATTTGCGTATTTGTGTAAATAAAATCACACTGTTAATTTTATTTCCAACTTGTTAAACGAGATGGCGACACTAGTACTGAATGCCTCAAACCGGAGATTTTCTTGCTGTTGCTGTTTTTCGCTCGAGCTCGAATTCGACCGCGATGCTCGTGGATCGGTAGCACGTGTAGCGACCGCTCCCGCTGTAAAGCTCGCTGATCGTGGATTCAATCCACCGCCTCTGTTCATTTCAATCTGGATGAGCATCGTACCGGCGTGCTGTCATGTATCACTATTGCGTGATGCACGTTAAAGACGTTAGACAAGCAGCGGTATACTGCACTGTCTTTCATCTCCAACGAAGACACCAGATGCCATCAGAGCTGACTAACTTCCCGCTGTATAGACATAGACACAACAGAATTACAATTGATGGCTCCGTTGGTCGGCACTTTTTGAACGTTGCAAAAAAGAATAACAAACGTGCCCATTAGTGACCGACCCGAGGTTCCGCAACTTTGTCGCGAAGCTGCCACACACCTACGATCAACTTAGACCCCTCCTTCGTGATGCCTCATTGTACATTATCAGTGCCTCACATTATATCGCACTGCATTATTATTATCATCCCTTATACGGGCCTCTCAGGCATAGGCTGCATGCCTCTGTGGCGCCTGTACTTACGAGCACAAATAGATACCCACCTACTTACAAACGAATATTTTGGTTTTATGTGTTACATCAGTGAGAGCGGTCGTGTTCCTTGATGACACGGGGAAAATATTGATGCCTGCAAGTGCTGGCGAACCAGATTCTGAAGAACAGTAAGAATTAATGTCATGCATATTAGGTTGTTAAAATGCCCATACACACAGTTGCGTCCTCTTCTCAAATTTTCGCGCTCTATTCCAACTGCGGGTGTCCCATTTCCAGAGTTTAATCTTCCCGCGATGCGTAAATTATCTACACGAGCCAAAAAACAAGATTTTCTAAAAAAAAATTGCTAGGTGCTTGCACTGCACGCTCTCATCTCTTCTATATAAGTAATTAGAAGTAAATATTGAACATAAGATAGAAACAAAATAGACTTTTCCTTTCAAGCAGTTATATGACTGCAGACGCCAGCACGTGTTGCACGTGTAACTAGTCATCAGCAGACTCCTAGCGAAAGGCCTGATAAGGCTCTGAAGGCGAGACTTTTGTTGATTCTGTTTTTTTGTGTGTGCTATGTTAGCGCGCGTGGTCAAACGCTTGCATACGCTACAAGCGTGGCACGTAAGCACCCTATACTTCGTTTCACGTTACGTGCGAGCCAAGTCAAAGGTGGAAGCGCGAGCCCAACGCTCTGAGCATTCCTGCTTCGCACGTGCGCTCGTGCACTACAGGCGCTGTTACAAGCAGCATGCTCGCGCTTGTAGCGTTGGCTTCGCTCGCACATAAGGTGAAACGAACTATAGCCGCTCATTCACACTGGAAGCGAATCCGCGTTCGCAAAGCGGTTGCGAACGCGGTTGTATAAAGATCCAGTGCAATTGCACGCGCACTCGATGACATCAAGTGCGCGTGCAACTGTACTGGATCTTTATACAACCGCGTTCGCAACCGCTTTGCGAACGCGGATCCGCTTCCAGTGTAAATGAGCGGTAAAATCGTGCAGGGTTGAACAGAGATATCCTAATATGTAGGGTGCCTCAATGTCCTTCTGCTTATGGCGAATTCGGGTGGTCAATCACCGGCGAGCCCTTGCCGGCGGCGCCGGCGACCAAAAACGCGCCAGCGGCGCACCACGTGACCCTCTCCACCCGAACACAAAGCGCCGGGAACTGTCGGTTTTATTTGCCTGGGTCGCGCGTGAGATTTGTTAACTTCTTCCTCGCTTATTGTTTGGTACAATAAGCACGCTGTGTGTGCCAACAGTATAAATTCTGACTCCTTGAGATGTATGTAAACACAACTGGCTTCCACAATAGTTTTCGAAATATTGACATTACCACGGTCCGCACAGCTTAGAGGATCTTAAATTATCAAGTTAAAGAAAAGGCAGATTACTAAAACGGTGTGGGGCTGTCCGCACAGGCGTCGAGTTTCGATATATCAGTGTCTGGAATTCCGAGGAGCTGTCGCCATTTTGCAAGGGTCCCAAGGCAGTCTTGCCACCGTCGCTTTTCATAATCTGTTTATTGTTATTACCTTTTTTGGCAATCCTCAGTTTTCTCATTGCGCGCCCTCCCCCTTGAAATTGCCATGCGTATTCGAGTATCGAACTGCAGTCACCATGCATGCGTTTTTTTCAGCGGTGTAGTAACGTGATAACATACTGTTATAAAACAAAGTAATGTATGATACAGCCCGTGTCTCAGAGCAAACTGACCTTGCGCAAGCTGGACAAATTCGTCCAAAAAGTGTTGGCTTTCTCTGAAATATTTTTTTTTTATTGATGTAGATAATGAAGCCAGAGAGATTAGCCGGGAGGTATCTCCTGACTGGCTACTCTGGTGAGGTTGGGGAATGAGGATAAATAGAGGAAGGAAGAGTTGAAGGCACACAAGAATAAAAGGAGATTAAAAAAAATTCGAATTAAAAGTAAAAAAGAACTGGTATCAGTTTTAGAGCTTCTTGTTGAGACCTGTAGTTGACAGGTATCGCAGGAGAGCAGCTGTAGCCGCTGCGGCGGAGGCTTCATTTTCCCATGGACCCAGTAGTTTACGTAGGCCAAGTTCTTCTCCGGGAGGCAGCTGAATCTCCTCTTTCAGTTGTTTCCGTTCATCTTCATACTGAGGACAGACCAGCAAGACGTGTCCTAAATCTTCTGTAATTCTGCAGTTAGAGCATTCCGGTGAATTTATTCTTCTTATGCGGTATAAGTATTGGTTAGTGTATGCCACCTTTAGACGTATTCGATGGAGCACAGCTTGGCGTCGTCGAGTGAGACCTCGAGGTACACAAAACGTTAGGTGAGGGTCGATAGCTCGTAAGTGTGTGCATTGATCAGTGGCGTCATCCCAGAGGCGTGTGTCTATAGTCTTCCCCAGTATGTTTACTCTTCTTTTTGTGTCTGATCTAGTAAATGGGGCTTGGATCTCGTGGATGGAGTTATGAGCATTTGTTGCCTCAGCGTCGGCCATTTCGTTGCCTGGAACGCCGCAATGGCTGGGGACCCACTGGATGCATAATGAGTGACCTGCACAAACTGCGTCCCAATGTAGCTTAAGAATGTCTAATAATAGTTGACCATTTGGGCTTTTCTTAGATGGGCGCTGGAGGGATTGTAGGGATGTTTTCGAATCAGTGATTATTGTCCAAGAACGAGCAGGTATTGTGAGGATGTATCTTAAGGCTTCACGTATAGCTACAAGCTCGGCTGCTGTCGACGACATCCTGTGAGAGAGGTTGTAACCAACTTTTATGGAGTGCGCGGGAACTACTATACCAATGGATGACTGGTTGTGGGTTGTGGAGGCATCAGTGTATATGTGACATGAAGAGCAGTGTTCAAAATGGATGTAAGACAAAGATAGCTGTCGAAGAGCGACATTGGGAAGCATCGATTTCTTTGTAATTCCCGGGATAGTGCTGTATATTTTGATAGGTGGTAATGACCATGGAGGTGTAGAGAGATGATTGTGATGTTGAAAAGATGTCGGTATAATGTGCGTATGATCAAGGATTTCTTGCGCAATACGGCTGTAGAAGCACCGCTCCGGGATATTTGCAAGATGATGGACGTGATGTCGTGTAAGATGTCGCAAATGATTCCGAAGGGTCTCCTGGGTACGAAGAGCTGCTATGGAGAGCTGGTGGGACTCTGCTATAGTATCTAGTGTGCATGTGCACTTGGGAACGCCTAGACAAACTCTTAGGGCTTGTGCTTGTAGTGATTGAAGCTTTTTCATGTTGGTTGGACTGAGGCCATGCATTACAGGGAGGCAGTATCGAAGAATGCCAACGAATAAGCTACTGTACACGCGAAGAAGGGCGCCTGTCGAAGTTCCCCACGTTGTTCCACTTATAAACCTGCCAAGGCCAGTGAATGAGGATAACTTGACCCTGAGATGGGCTAACTGGGCGTTCCAAGTTAGGCCGCGGTCAATGAATATTCCAAGAAATTTGTGAGACGGGACATAAGGAATCCTAGTACCGTTTACTTTTAGCGGGTAGCGATCCATTTTCATTCGTGTGAAAGAAATAGCGGCGGACTTTTCAGGTGATATTTCAAGTCCACGCGTCGTCAAAAAGTGAGATACGCTAGTGAGTGCACTAAGTAATTGAGTCTGTATGCTTTTAAGTGAAATAGCAGATGTCCAAAGACATATATCATCTGCGTAAAGCGTGATGTGAATAGACTTACTGACAACCTCGGAGATACCAATAAGAGCCACGTTGAAAAGCACAGGACTTAAAACCCCACCCTGTGGTACTCCTTTCTTCAGAACATGTTGTGTAGTGTCCCCTTCGCTCGTCCGCATAAAAATTGTTCTATTATGAAGGTAATCAGCTATCCAGCGATAAAGACGACCTCTGATACCAATCGTTTTAAGTCCTTCCAAAACGGCTGAATGAGTTACGTTGTCGAATGCGCCCCGGACATCGAGAAACACGGCTATTGTTATTTTGCCACGAAGTTTTTGATCCTCGACGCTAGTAACTAAATCCATTACATTGTCGATGGAACTGCGTCCTTGTCTGAAGCCGGTCATTGTATCGGGGTATAATGACTTTGACTCTAGAAACCATTCTAGGCGTGAAAGAATTATGCGCTCCATGCATTTTCCGATGCAACTTGTCAGTGCAATGGGTCTATATGATTTTATATCAAAGGGAGATTTGCCAATTTTGAGTACAGGCACTATGCAGGCAGTTTTCCACTCTTCTGGGACTTTGCCTGTAGACCAGGAAACATTGAATATTTCTAAAAGGTACTGACAGCCTTCATGTCCAAGGTGTGCAAGCGTGCCATTGGTGATTCCATCTGGTCCAGGTGAAGAAGAGTAGTTTAGTGACGCCAGAACTTGCTCCAGTTCCTGGGCGGTAAAGATATAGTCCATCTCGCTTGGATATTGGTCAGGTGAATTTGCAAGGTTCGCGTTTGCTAGACTAACGCTGGTCACTGGCAAACTTACTAAAGAAGCGCAGTAGTCTTCTGCAATTTCTAGAATTGACCTTCGCAAAAAGATTGCGAGGGCATTGAATGGTGTTCTTTGTTGCGGTGGAAATCGCAGGCCACGCGCGATGTGCCATAATCGTGTCAAAGGAGCACAAGGATCGAAAGAAGCACAAACGCCTCTCCACTTTTTTCGACCTAGCTTGTCCAAGTGACGGCGGATATGTTTTTGAGTTCGTCGATCAACTCGAATATCTTCAGGTAGCTTAGTGCGCCTTGCTCGCCGTTCTGCACGCCGCCGGATTGCACGGAGACGTTCATACTCTGCATCTACGAATGTGCGCGAAGAAGGAAGATGGACGGACCGCTTGGACTCAGTTACAGCCTGCTGAATGGTGGAAATGAACGCATCATATGTCCCATTGGTTTGTAACTTAGACTCCACGTTATCCTTAAAGCACGTCCAGTCAATGTACGAAACACAGTTTCGGTTGACTCCGGGCTGTAAACCGGGTACTGTGATATAGGTAGGTGTGTGGTCGCTACCGTGGGTCTCAACGTCCGTAAACCAGGATGTCCGGGACACAAGTTCACAAGACATAAATGAGACGTCTAGGCAGCTGCTGGAACGTGTGCCACGAACAAATGTCGGTGTCCCGTCATTTAGTACGCAGAGTTCGTAATCATCCACTAATTCTAGTAGTTCCCTTCCACGGCGTGTTGTTCTTGCACTACCCCAAGCTGCATTGTGAGCATTAAAGTCTCCCGTCACTAAAATGGGGGAGGACATTGTCTGATGATAGTACTCAATCTGTCAACATCAAAAGAACATGACGGAGCAACGTATGCGGCGATTACAGTGAGTGAAAGTTTCCCTTACTAACAGTGACGCTGACATATTCATTACTCGGATGTGATGAAATGTTATGCGACACATATGTTAAATCTTTTCGTAGAGCAATAAATACCCGACTAGTGCCAGAGTCTCGATTTGATTGAAAAACTTGATATCCAGAAAGTCGAAAATCTGGCGGAACACGTGACTCGCTAACTGCTAAAATTGGGAACTTATATTTGAAAATAAACTGCCTAAAGTCAGAAAGACGAGAACGTAGCCCTCTAGCATTCCACTGGAAAACTGTAGCTTGTTTTACATAATCTTCGAAAGAGGGAACATCAGCCATTAGACTGACGCGAGCTCCCAATAAGTGCTACAATTGCAGGCTCAAAAACCAAAACTCCCTCAACGATGTTCTTAAAAGTGCTCGATGGCAGTTGTGAAATGAAGTTTCGCACGACAGAAAAAACTAGGCCTATTATGTCACTGACCGTCATCGTGCCGAAGGCAGGGAATGGCGACTCCTGAACGGGGGAAGCACGGGTGGCTGCGTCGCTATATGTGCGCTTGCCAGATTTGGATCGAGGTGTCTCAGAACTACTTTGCGTCTGTGAGGCAGGCGGTGGCTCACTAGGAGGCGTGTTTTGTGACGCCATGTGCTTGTTCAAAGAAGTGTGCTTTGTCCTGTTCTTTCTCATCCGCAGCTGTGGCTGGGGAGGCGTCGGGTTTGCTTGATCTCGAGGTGGAAGAGGTGGATAGGATTCCTGGGAGGGAGGGTCATCTTTGATTGGAGGGGGCGGTGGTGGTCCTCGTACAAAGGTCTTGGTCTTTTTCAGAGCCGCCAGTCGGACTTTGCAGTTTGAATAGTCTGCTGGGTGCTCTCCACTGCAATTTGCGCACTTTACTGGTGCCTCGCCCTTGCAGTCTTTTGTTGAATGGGGTTCACCGCATTTTTTGCATTTCGTACTTCCCTTGCAAAATTTCGCGATGTGCCCGAGTGCCTGACAATTGAAGCACCTGGGTGGTGCCTCAATGTACTCGGCGACGTCATGCCGGGTGAACCCGAGGTTTACTCTCGACGGACGTTCCGTGTTTGGACGAAACGTCAGAATCACTCGGTCTGACGCTTTTGCGGCGTCACCGGGTTTTCCACGCCGGCGGTAGAGGCGGCGGGCCGCGATGACACCTTCCGGCTGCAGGAACTCTGCTAATTCAGTGTCCGTATGCCACAGGGGGACTCCTTAATCATTCCGAAGTTCTGGAGGTATGCACTTGGTATGGTGACTTGTACTGGAATATTCCCAAGGGTACGGACTTGCAAGAGTTTGTTCACCGAAGCGACTTCTGCAACCTCAAGCAGGAGACCGCCCCTAGCTGTAAAGCGATGGCGTATAATAGGGCCACCCGCTACGGTGTTGACCTCGGCACTTAACCTCAACGGGTTTTGCTGCTGGAGGCGCTGTGTCTCGCTGGTGGGGGTCAAAAGCACCGGGACTCCCGTTGTTCGATGTCGACGGTGTTCTACAAGAATGAAACCTTCCAGGTCTCCCTCTGTGAACCCCTCCTCCATTTTGTCATTTTCTGCTGCCAGTATCTTGGCAGGTGTCGAGGACGATTCAGCGGAATCGTCGTCCATGTCGTTCGGTCGTTTTCCCAGACCGGAGCGGCCAGACTGGGTATCTTGAGTGACATGATAGTTGTGGTCTTTGTCAGCAGGTCTCTGCTGCGAGCATGAAGGTCCTGTCGCTGATGCCAGTACGGGCGTACCGGGTTGAGATGTCATGCCGTGTCTTGGGTTACCACCACCGGAAGTAACCCGTACCGCGATGAGCTGCGGCCGATTCCCGGTAACGGGTGATCCCTCAGATGCCAGTCGCTTATGTATATACAGGACCAAAAAACAAAAGAATCGAGAGAGCAAAAAATGGCCGTGGCTTCCTCTCTCGTCGTCG
>JAZHYW010017539.1:0-11089 GCA_037355805.1 Ixodes ricinus | reverse complement strand
CCATTGCACGTTCAGTTACGTATTACTTCCACCGTGAGCCAATGTTTCGGCCACCCCACGGGTGCGTGTCGCCATCTATTGGTTGAACTAACGCCTTGTTCCAAGATGGCTGCCGTGGGACCGCAGCCACGTTTTAAGAGCGCAGACTTGTTGAATTTATTATATAAATAATATAAACGTAATATACAACGGGCTACAAAGGTTGAAAGTACAAATTTTATATTTATGATTTTCCCCGTAACCGCGGGAGTACGTGCAGTCCCGCAGCTCCCACACTTTTCGAATGAACCGGTCCGGTGCGACATTTTCTTCCCTCGTACTGGCTCCGATTCCGGTAAATTTACGTTGTGTGTGACTGCTGACTGTCTAAAAGGAACGCTGAAGATTTCAGAAGGGAAGGGAACCGAAAAAAAAAAATCCAGTCATAGCCAGCAGGAGCGCACACGAGCAAGAGATGGGTCGACAACGTTAAGCCTCCCACACTGCTGCCGCTGCTCTCGTGTGTGTTTCTTTTCATCCTTCTTCCCGTCGTTTTTCTGTCGTCACCGCTGTCTCGGGTAGTTCTTTTGTGTTCGCTTGATACTACGGCATTTGCGTGGATTCGCGGAACAAGTCCTGCTACGGTTTGAGTGACATGTGTGGCTACTAGCCAACGATGACACTGGTCGATTATCGATAGACCTCTCTCTCTCGACATTGAGGGAGTTCTTGGAGTTCGTGTTCAAATGTTTTCGTGCCAGATATTGTGGGACGTATGGATACGATCGACAAGTGAGACAAAACTCATTTACGGGCTTTCTTGGTCATGTGGGACGCGACTACAGGGCTGCAGTCGCTTTTTCTTAAATATTATTTCGTGATAGAATTGAATCTCGTTCTTCGTCGTTATCCGTGTGCAGTTGCGTCGACATTTGTAAATATGCGTGGTAATATTCTCGTTTTCACTGGAAGGTGAATAACAAATTTGTGTGATTATACAAAGCACGTTGTTGGTGATTATGTGTTTATTTATACTAATGTTATTTTATTGCCTTTACTGCGTTTATACTAGAATCTTACCTGTATTAAGATAATAGTATTATTCTATGCAAAATAAGTTAAACTTTGTTCTAAGGCAGCTCAAGCCCATGGGGAGTAGTAAATTAGTTGACTGTAAATAGTAAGTTTATAGTACCCCTGCCACACGGAAAAGTTAATATATTTTCATTAAATGATATGGAATTTAATCAGCTCGCAGTCTTGAGTGATTATACGAGCATCGCAAGATGATTTGTCAACTCCAAAATGTCATTCGATCGAAATTATATTACTTTTGCCATGTGGCCGGGGCATGATGCAAGAATTCAGTGACTGCAGCCCGCGATAACATCGCTTACATGATCGTAAGTGACCCTTGTCTATCCATGTCCGCGTTGACTACATTTACCTTATTTTTAACTCTGATTTGATTTATGTCCAATCACTGTGTGTCTCGCCATTTTGTCGAAGTATTTCTGTATGAAATATGCATTCCTACAGCAATAATTGCGTGGCTCAATGTTTTCGACTTAAAGGGGCGATGCAACAATTTTTGTACTTTGCGCAAATACCGCTTAGAACGGATCCCTGACGTTAATGACCTACATGAAACGGCGCGTTCGTTTTTCACCCCACGCAATAGGAATCCCAGAAGAAAATAAAAGAAAAACGTGCAGCGTTCACCCCCTCAACTCGCAGCCAGAGCAAGCGGCCACGTGATCTGGAGCCGACAATGTTGATTATATATAGCCACGCGCTGGGGTTGGCAAAGCACAGGACACGCGCTGAGTTCCAGACATTGTTATGGCTCGGCTATTGTCGTCGTTGCAGCGATTGGACACGGGCCACTGCCCGAATGCTTCTCGAGCTAGTAATTATCACGAGCTCAAATCGAGTGCTCACGCAATGCTCGGGTCCAATCTATGAACCGCATTCAAATATCGTCATTGGGGTCTACTGCGATCCCCACGTTACGTCATCAGATTTTTCAAAGGAGAGAATAAATGAAAATGATCACTTTGTCCTTGATATTACACCGCAACAAAGGAGTTTCTTGGCCAGTGGCAGTAAGCTCGTGTAAAGTGAAAAACATTCCAATTGAATATCGTTGCACCGCTCCTTTAAAACAATCACATTTTTCTATAGACGTCTTATAATACGAATACTTCGAGCCAATTTGTACCGATTATTTAGCGGTGTAATATTTTGCCCGTGCAATAAAATGTTTTCTATACTTCGTCTCACCCTACGATGGACTAAAGGCAGAAGCTACGAACCGCCAGATCCAATCATGAGCCACTTAGACTTTGCGTGGTGCGTGTATTTCGCTTCGATGCGTATCGGTGCCCGCATCTCGGATCACTGATGGGAATGGGCGGACAGTGGTTGGTAGTTGGGATCGAGCCATGAGTGACTCAACATTTTTGCATTGCAAAGAAAGCCACGACGTACTGGCTCTTTGCAGTGTCGAAGCTAGAAAAATGACGCAGCGTTTTTGGATTCGGAGCATTATTCGTCCAAACCTAATCAATGCTAAGCGTGTCATAGTTTAGCGTGGAACGTTATTGGACCTGGCGGCCTGTGACTTTGGCCTTTAGTCCATCGTAGGATGAGGACGAAGTATAGACCCGTTGCTATTTGCAGCTTTAATTTTAGCAAATAAGACACGCGCATGTGACTAAAGGCGCTTTACGACGGTCGATCCACGCGCGTTGCCTTCGCTTCGATGCGCGCCCCCAAAGGCCTCTTTGCGACGTCACGAGAAGAGCGCTAGGGCCTTCTCTTCTAAGAGGTGTTGAGCAGCTCCACCTCTCCTCAACGCGTCCGAAATGGCGAGAGAGAAAACAAATGAAAAGGAGGTAATGAAGCAATGGTGAGGGTGCAGGCTAGCTGGTGTAAATTGGAGCATAGTTGTAAACCCGAGACTGGAGATATGGACAAGGGACAAACCACAGAACGACACGGACGTTCTGTGTTTTGTCCTTGTCCGTATCCCCAGCCTCGGGCTTACAACTATGCTCAAAAGGAGGTGACTGCCGACTAAATCGCGTCTCGCGCCGTCAATGTTGCTGTAATCTTTTTTTTTTTTTACGCAGTTGTTGCCATAGCAACCCTTGCACTTGGTCGGACTCAACGCAACGCCGTTAAGCGCTAAACACATGTACGACGAAACCGTCCGATCCGACGTGCAGACTGCCGGAATGACCTTCGGGGGCGAGGGTTTTCGTAGCACCGGAGAGCGTTGAAAACCTCGCCTCCGACCGTCGTATACACGAACTCATCTCTGTGACGTCACGGCGCGGTGGTGGCGCGTCGGTCGCACTTCCGGTTTGGGGCTGTGGGCAGAAGTCCCCATGCCAGACGTGTATTCCTGCGTTGTTTTGAAAGGAACCAGACAAAAACCTGCGTTCTCGTCAAAACGCCGCGACTGGGGCCGTACCAAAAGTGTCGAGAGAGGTTTGAAGGTCAGTTTTCACGTGCTCGGTTCGTCCGAGAATCTGGATATGTGCCGTGAAAAGGGAAAAGCAGACGCCGTCGGACAACGATTGCTTGGGCGGGAAGCACTTTGGGTTGAATTCACGGATACTTGTGGTCATCAGATTTATTTGTTTTGTTCCAACATGAACGCCAGAAAACCGTCAAGTTGTGCGGACCACCTGCGGACTACGTTCAGTGCGTCTTCAAGTTCAAACGGCCGCCTGATTGTTCGAACTGTCGTCTGCTCTTTCAAACGTTTCTGCTTGTCGTCTGCTCTCTTAGACGACGCCGGTCCGTAGACCAAATGTGGGCCCGGTGCTTGCGATAAGAAGTAAGTGCAGGCCTCAAAAGACTTAAATTTGAAGATTGGTAAGCAGGCTCGATGTAAACAGTAGATACAAGGAGATATTGATCATTGTTACCAGTGACCATCACCGACTTGTTATGCCTAATTCAGTTGGTCCAATTCTGCTTGCGATTTTCAGTATCGACGTCGACCATCTCAGCTACGGTTCACGCTTTTGCAGCCCGAGCGGCGTCGCGACTGAAAATTTTGAGCGAAATCTCATCATGCGAATCAGGTTTTAGCGTGCATTCTGCGGCGTCCACGCGGAATGAATCGCCACATGTCCCACTATTCACGCGAAGTTTTGCGGTGTAACGAGCCTCGGTAATTTCGCTGACGCCGCTCAAGTAGTCAGACATCGCCAGGACGACGTAGAAGCAACAATTCGAACGCGAAAAAGGGCAGGGGGACTCACACTGACGCCGACAACATCGTATTTCAATGGTGTGTTTATGGGCGACGGCGAGCTTCTTGCCCACACCCCTATCGCGCATGCGCGCCGCCGGTGGCGTCCGCTAGGGGCGCTCCGGGCGCTCCGGTTTGTTTGTAAACATGAGTTGGTGTATTGCCTGATCGGACGTCGGATCGGACGGTTTCGTCGTACATGTGTTTCGCTCTTAAAGCGTGAAACACATGTACGACGAAACCGTCCGATCCGACGTGCGGACTGCCGGAATGACCTTCGGGGGCGAGGGTTTTCGTAGCACCGGAGAGCTATGAAACCCTCGCCTCCGACCGTCGTATTGCCTGATCAGACGTCGGATCGGACGGTTTCGTCGTACATGTGTTTCGCGCTTAAAGCGCGAAACGCATGTACGACAAACCGTCGATCACGTCCGTGTTACCTTGTAAATTTACGCGCAATATACTGTTTTACTAGCCAGCCTCTTGATACAAGGGTTAGAGCAGAATCGTGCGGACTTGCTTGCCTCATTCTGGAATGGCTTGAGGAATAGAAGTTTACGAGTCTCTATTCTGGGAGCTTGCACCATCATGCCCACCGTGTTGCTCATGAAGCCGTCGGTGAGGGAAAAAGAGCGCTTGCGAACTTCCGTTATGTCCAAGAAGGCAACCCAGTCGATCTCCTGAGGGAAAAGAGATAACATACGTTATTCAGGTCACCGATCGGTAATGCTCCAGGTAGCACGAAGCAGAACGACAGTGAAATTTGGAGAATGTGCAAGGTGATCTACGAAGCGACTCACTCTATGATTCAGCATGCCAAGACAACCGGTCCAGTTGTAGTCGCCAAGCAGCGTACCCATCGACGTCGTGTTCTCGAGCAACAAGTACTCAACTCTAGAAGCGATACATCGGATATTCAGGTGCTGTCTGATAACGTTTTATGGTAGATCCTTTGAAAATCCATCTGGCAGGCTTTAATTTGTTTCGTTGTGTTGGGAGTCTTAGGTTTTTTTGTTTCTACCAATTTAACAGCGTTTCCCAGCATTATGGACTAAGCCTTTGACGGTCGCCGCTGTACATGTACGGCGGCGATTATACAGAGTGTTAAAAACAAAAGTTAAAGAATTTTTTCTACCGCAAAAATAAACTATGCATAGCTGAACGCTCATTCTCCGCCGAAAGGTAGCGCTAAAGGTCCGAATCAGATGCCAAAGTTTCAGGACGAACCGATTTTTTACTCAAGTGTTATAAGTGATTTTCTGAAAATTTCAATGGGAAATTGGGGCCCATTTTCGCCCGTTTTCTGTTTCTGGCGCCATAGAGAGCACCATGTATTGGATAACTCCGTCGGCCACCATTTTCCCATCGACATTTTCAGAAAATCAGTTATAACTTTTGAACAAAAGATTGGTTAGCGCTGAAACTTTGGCGTCAGGTTCGAACCTATAGCGCTACCTTGGGGCGGAGAATGAGCGTTTAGCAAAGCGTAATTTATATTTGCGGTGAAAAAAATACAGTAAATTGTTTTGGGGGACACCCAGTACATTGTAAAGTTCCCGCCTAAACGCGAAATTGAGCGCCAAAAGGAGTGTTTCTTTTTGTTATGTCTTTGGGGAACTATATTTGTTTTATTCGAACCGTGTTTCGCTTTGCTGGGGCTATTTATAGTTTCGAAGTTTGACACTTTGCACAAGTGATACGCTGGAGGAGGCCGCTTCACGTGCCGGTTGCTCCTACGGTATTGGCAATCGCAGTGTTGGCGTTTTCGATTCACGACCTTAAACGCTTCTTGTAATTATAATCAGAGGGTGAGAACTCATCACCTTACGCAGAAGTTGTCTTAAGTACCTCCGGTTCATAGTCTAGACCAGGGGTGGCCAGGCTGACCCGGCCTAAGAGCCGCTAACAAAACCACGAAACTTCCAAAAGCCGCAAGAAGGGGGGGGGGGGAGGCAAACTTTTGTTGAGAGCAGTAAAGGGAACTCGAACTACTTTCAATCTATCCGGATCAAAAGCAGTCCAACTGCACGTAAGGTAGCAGTAGCACAAGATAAACCAAACCGCAACCTGTCTTGAATTAAAACGCGTTCCATTTCTCTTTTGGGAAGTGCTCGTGGGACCGTGAGGGAGGCAAGGAGGGGGGGGGGGGTAGGGGAGGGAGCCGCGAGCCGCACTTTAACATGCGAAGAGCCGCATGCGGCTCGCGAGCCGCAACTTGGCCACCCCTCGTCTAGACCGTCAGATTGTTGGCTGAAAGTGGACACGCGAAAATGTAACAGAATGATAAAAGGGCGACAACCTTTCGCTCTCAAGTTTCCCCTTCGATGCTTTCTCAATCTGGACAGCTTGCAAACACTGTGTGTGCTCCCGTTAGTTAAAAAAACAAAAACGCTGTTCATTAATCTAATAATAATGCTGTCTTAAAAAAAATGAAAACCACTAAATTACGTGTTTTAAAAAAAGGTTTAACCGCGAAAGGGCTAAGGCAGTATGGCGGTGCATTCACACTGGCCTTACCATCTCAACCGCAAAGTGGATCCGCCCGTATTCATCGTCAAACGCGCGCGACATTCTATTGGATCTTCAAGAAACCTCGTTGGCATCCGCTTTGCGAACGCGGTTCAACCGCCAGTCTGAATAGGGCGTTAAGGTGCAGAGTATACGTATGTACATTGCGGGTCGCTGTTAGCGCGAACACGACATCGGCGCTTTTCTGAGCTTAAAGGACACATGCAAAGGAAAAAAAAACATTTTTTTTAAACAGTTCAGATGGGAAAAGTGTGTTATATAACGAATTTACAAAGAAGAAAGAAAATTTTAGAGCAATATTTACGGCGCAAAACGAATTTGTAGTTGGGAAAGCCGCCGCTGGTCACGTGGTAGACCTGTGCGCCGCCGCGCTGTGTCGCCGCTGCCGCAAAGTCAAGCCGCTGAGCGTTGTGCGCCGCCGCTTCAGCGCGTTTCTCCACGCCGCCGCCGCCGTCGCCGCGCAAGTTCGTGTGCTCCGGGGCAGCCGCCGCCGTCATCTGACCGGCGCACAGGTTTATCACGTAGTGCTTGCGCTTTTTGAGGAGCTTCCTTTGGGCTCTAAAAGTTACTTATTAATCTTTGTTTTTTGTTGCACTTCAAATGAAGATGAAGAAGTAACTTTTCGAGACCATAGGAAGCTTGCGAAAGAGCGCAAGTACCACGTGACAAATAGGGGCCAGTCACGTGATAAATATGGGCCACTTTTCCGCGGCGCCCATGGGCGCCAACTACAAATTCGTATAGCCCCGTAAATATAGCTCTAAAAATTGTCTTTTTCGTTGTAAATTCGTTTTATGACTTCCTTTTCTCAACCCGGCTGTTTAAAAAGAAAAGTTATTTTCCTTTGCATGTGTCCTTTAAGCAAATGCTTATTGGCTGGCACCAAACTTTACCTCTTAGGTTAGTGTCCGAAACGAGTAATTTTCATTACACTCGTAGCGTTAATAATCACCTTTCAAATTCTAAAAAAAAAGCAAAAAAAAAAAACGGCGATCGCTTGTTTGCGTTAACATGGTCGCGCTGTGCGCACCTGAGTGGACTATTTATTTCCAGACATATTGTCCTAGGGTGCTAGGAAGGAAGGAAGTTTGAGTTTCCTTAACGAACGTTTAGGAAACTTCCGAAGCGCCTATCGGAACAATTATATTGTCCCATAACAGAACGAGTGCGAATATGGTTCCAAACTTTTCTTATAACGTTATTGGTGTGTCTAAAAGTTGCGTTGTAATAAGCCACGAAATCACAAAAACAAGTGTTGGGTAAAGTGCATAATAAAAGTACTTAAGGCATAAAGTAAATGAGAGGTTATGTACTTCAAGTACAGTAGTACATACACCCCAGGCAGCACAGACACGTTGAAAAGACGTCGAAAGAAGGTGATGACGTCAGGAACCAGATGTCGAAAGAACGTCGAAAGTCTGAACGTCAGGTCCCTTCGACGTAATATGGAAAGGCTAATGTCTGGAAAAAGGGTGGATTCTACGTCGACATAACGTCCCACCTAACGGCCTTAGAACGTCAAGTGCACGTCTGAATTCGACGGGAAGTCAAGTGATAACGTTATATCGACGTTGACACAATGTCCCATTTAACGAACATAAAATATCGAGTATACGTCTAAACTGAACGGGATGTCAATTGAAAACGTCATTAACGATAAAATAACGTCCCCATTAACGACATAAAATGTCGAGCGCACGTCTGTGATAACGTCATGCCAACATTGAAATAACGTCCCATTTACCGACCATAAAACGTCAAGCCTACGTCTAGACTGAACAGGATGTCAATTGATAACGGTGTCGACATGGGTCACCGTGGAACAATAGAGTCAACCGGATCTGACATCGTTGCTCGAAGGTATGTTCGAGAAAGCAGGTTTATTCGGACGGAATAGCCCATTTGTTAAATCCCCAAGCGCCCCGGCCCGCGATCCAGGAAACATGGGAACGGTGATCCTTCTGCTTTCTTGTGATCGGTAATTTCGTTAGACAGTTTTGGGTGTAATTCTAAGTCACCCTAAACAAGCGTTCTATAGTGCCCCAGAACCTGTCATATAACTTTTAAGATTTCTCGTGAATGACAACGTTTTCAATACTGCACAGAGTGTCGAACCGAAATTTTTATCGGTTCGGTTCGGGTTCGGGTTCACGGCTTTCGGTTCAGTTCCGGTTCAGTTCCGGGGAGCAAAAAATAACGGTTCAAACCGGTTCGAACCGGTTCGAACCGGTTTGAACCGCTAAATTGAGAATATATTTTCCGCATTGTTCTTGCAATATACACCATTTACGCCGTGAAACGATTAACTATATAGTTTCTTCGATCGTCCCTGCAATTTACTTTTGTTTGTTAGGTAGCAAAAGTATGAAATTCAGTTATTTAATTTCGACACAAAAGTAGAAGAAAATCTACATTAACGTATGTTACGTCGTGTTCATACGACTCAACATCCCTTTGTTTACTAGTAACATATATTTTACCTGAATCAAAATGTTTAAGTACAAGAGTAAAGAGTTGAGCTTGTTGGTACATACATGTAAATAGATCAGCTTGAAATTTAGAACTATACTGTATTTTCTTGTCCTTTCTTCGTGTTTAAGTAAAATTCTAAAATTCAAGCTGATCTATTTACACGGCATAAAATGTTGTCGCGAAGTGTGGTAGGTCGCCTAAAATACCCGTGATTAGTACAACTTTGTGTCGCAGTATTAAAAGTGAAATCGTGATTGTGTCTTTGAACTAAGGAAATAATTACATCACATAAAATTATGAAATGAGCACCTCGTGGCCATATTTATCATGAAATATGGTTTACGAAATACGCTTCACGATATATATGTATATGATGACGACACAACTGAGCTAAAAGCAATGAAACTTTCAAAATGTCACAAAAGTTTAGGATAATTCCTTTCAGTCTTTTTTTTTTATAGAAACACCGAGTGGAAATCGAAATGCTTGCTGTTCTAACCAAACATTGTTTGCACTCAGCACCGCATGCATGCGACTAATCATGCATCAAGGAGTAATCGCAATTGTTCACTCTAATCTATACGCACCTTTGCATACAGATCGAATCTGGCCTAAAATAGCGCTTGCCCAAGTGAACATTTTCTTATACAGGATAAGCTGGCATATCCTGGCTGTGGAGGTTTGTTCTTGACAAGATGCCGGTCAATTTAATTTGCAAATGGGCATCATCCTTGCCTCAGGTGATGAATTTTAACGCGACACCGTTAAGGCCGGTTCACACATACAGCGGAGCGCTAAGATAGCGCTACGTGAGCGCTCCAAGGAGCGCTCATGTCGCGCTTCCTAGCGCGTGATGTAGCGCTCGGGTAGCGCTTCAGAAGCGCCTGTTAGTGCTTCAGAAGCGCTTTGTTAGCGCTCTGTTAGCGCTCCAGTAGCGCTACAGAAGCGCTTTGTTAGCGCTCTCACGCTCCTTGTGCCGTGCTTGCTGCTGCGGAACAGCGCGTGCACGGCGATTCCTTTGATGTTGTTTTTCCTTTGGCATTGAAAGAACATATTGAGGTATTTAGCACACAAGGTCGAGAGAAGAAGGACAAGACAGAAAAGAGCGCTCTTTTCTGTCCTGTCCGTCTTCTCTCTACCTTGTGCGCTAAATACCTCAATATGTTAGACTACCAACTCGCCCAAATGTCAACTTTACTGCATTGAAAGCTAGGAAAGAAGGAAGTAAAAGAGCCGCTCTCCAAGCAAAGGGTCGGGCAGGCGATCCAGAGCTATGGACTCTGAGCGACTAATTGATTGGGTACGACCTCATCGCTTCCTATTCGATATACGTGACGCTGGTTTCAAAGGCACGCAGTTAAAAATAATCGCCTTCGAAAAGAGCTCTGTTTCTCGGTCCCTCAGCCTAGGAACAAGGTTCGCCGGGTACCCGTCGGTATCTCGGTGACGAAAGATTTCGCGCACCGAGAAGGCTCTTCTGGGCGTTAAGCCGTCCACACACATATGCACTAATCGCGTATGTAAGAGCATTTGTCGCATTTGTATTTCAGCGTCCGACATGTCCGCCATGGTGCTGCTGATGCACACCCAACCACAGGAACCGAAACCGCAGTGCACGCGCTAAACCGCAGCACCGCGGTACAAGAAGCGCTACAGAAGCGCTAACACGGCGCTACAGAAGCGCTAACAAGGCGCTACTGGAGCGCTAACAAGGCGCTACTAAAGCGCTAATCACGCGCTATATTAGAACGAAGTCACGCGCTAGGAAGCGCCACATGAGCGCTCCTTGGAGCGCTCACGTAGCGCTAACTTAGCGCTCCGCTGTATGTGTGAACAGGCCTT
>JAZHYW010017538.1:0-16747 GCA_037355805.1 Ixodes ricinus | reverse complement strand
GATGTTTCTCCAGAATCTGAAATACAACCCAGAACGAAAATGGTCTATGGTCGTCTATGGAAAAGCCCATGGTGAGCTATCACCTTCTATGGCCCTCTATGGTCAACCAAAAGAAACTATAAAATCACGCTATAGCCACCAATAAAAAAATCTGTCTTCAAAGTTATAGAATCTCGACCATTCCGATTTCTATAGCTGGCTATAGAATAATTTATAGCTATGCAGCTATAGACTCGCGACCATTCAATATTCTTTAGCGAGCTATAGGAATATGTATGTCCTTAATGCTACAGATTCGCTTAACTATTGAATGTTGCTTTAGCTGGCTATAGAGTGTGAATGTCCCTGAGTCAGTAGACTCGCGACCATTAATTTTCTTTTAGCCGATTCTATAGTGTTTTATGTCACCAAAGCTGAGGACTTCGACTTTCAATGAGCTTTAGCCGGCTATAGAGTGGTGTATGTCCCTAAATCTATAGACGCGCGACCATTGAATTTTCTTTAGCCATCTCTATAGTGTTTTATGCGAATGTTGGACAAAATACTCGATAAAAGTATTTAAGTTAAGTTACTAAATACCTGCGTCATAAAGTATTTAAAATACTACTCAAGTTACTTTCACTGTAAAGTATCTTGAGTAGAGTACAGATACTTAGAAATGTATTTCAGTTACTTTTGAAGATACTTCCGCATTGCTTAATTTGTATCGACGTCATTGACAACGACAGTTATTTAGCTACGCAAATCTGGGTTACCAGAATGGTTTATTAGCACGCAACAACAGAAAACGAGAAAAAAAAGTATCGTAGGGCTATTTTATGCAGTCCGACTATAAAGAGCAAAATATTGTTAATGGGGCGAACTTGTTCCCAAAACAAAAGAGAGAAAGGCTAGCGTCGCAGGCGTCGATGTCGGCGAAACAGCAGGATCGACCGCTGGGGCGAGACTGACTGCGGACCGCCACTCGGAGCACCTTTTGTACCCGCGTGGGTTTCTGGAACATTCGGCGTAGAAAGTTTGGCGCGTAGAACTTTCGTAACTCAATCAGACGACAAAATTCTCGAACTTACCAGAATGTCAAGTTGAAGGAATAAATAAAAGAGAAGTCCGCTTTCTGGTATCGAACCCGGAGCCTCCGCGCGAGAGCCAAG
Source organism: Ixodes ricinus (assembly GCA_037355805.1). NCBI lineage: Eukaryota > Metazoa > Arthropoda > Arachnida > Ixodida > Ixodidae > Ixodes > Ixodes ricinus. Next base: position 15,596 of record JAZHYW010017538.1, on the reverse strand, counting down.
CGCGGTAACCATCCGGCCACGCGCTCGCTGGGCGACGCGCGTGGCAGTATCACTGATAGATGTTACAAAACATTTCTGGGACAACAAGAAAGATGTCGCCTTAGCTATTGGGGAGGAGATCAGACCGTGGCGCCCCAAGCGGTAAACTTTAGAACTAGATGGATGAGGACAACAAATACAATGGCTCAGCGCTCGGCTGACTTAACCGAACGCGGCGTCAGCGTTTGGCTGGAGTTCGTGTTCTCCGGTGAGGGGGAGGAGGGGCTCTTTTGTTACCATTCCGGCCTGCATGAACGATGCAGCATGCACGGTCCTCAGCTAAGCACAGAAGCCGAAGTGGGTCAAGCTCGCATCCTCTGAAGACTGCTTTCGGGACAGATCCGGCACCTAACGTCATGGACATTCCCACAAGGCCTGTAAGCACGTGCACAGGCCTTGTGTTGAGTAAACACTGAGGTGTGGGGACAACAAACGGGATAGAGCGCCTCGCCGATAGTGACATCGCTGAATATCACATCCTGCGGCGCACCTTAGACGCATCGTTTAACTACAATCCATATTCCCTATACGAGGAGTTCACTATAAACGAACTTCAGACACGGATATGAGTGAATGGATAACAAAGAGAACCCACATAATAGCCACGGCACGTCACCCTGCTCGCAGTTCGTTTCCTGTCCTGTTCTCTGCTTATCAATGTTTGCTTACAGACAGTGTTCGCGAGAGCACTAAGCGCCGGACTGACAACACAAAGAAAAAAAAAACCTTGACGTTTTGCCCTAGCGGGGTCAAATATACAAAAAGCAAAACAAAAATGTCTACTTTTTTGTGTGTGTCCACTTCTCATTTTCTTCTATTTGTTATTTCTTGACACTTAAGTCTGCATTGTTCTCGTAGATCGTTTCCCGGTCTGCTTGCGCCTCCGGGTGGCATCTTTACTTCCGTAAAACCACACCTTTGGTTTGAGGATTTTTTGGGGAAACAAAAGGCGCCTTTGGGAAGGCGAAGGGAGAACCTTCATTGTACGAACTTTCGGCTGAAATATGAGTCACAGTCGGCAAGAAAGCGATATTTTCACGAGCTCAATCTAAGTCACCGTAGCTAATCGGAGCTAGCAACAGGATTCGGTTGCTCGAAAGAATGTTCACGTTTCCTCGTGCCACGCCCACCCCACTTCATACCGAAAAACTCGGAAAATGGCGGAATGTCAAAATGTATTTAAGATAATGAGTACAAGATACTCGGAATTGTAATTAAGATAGAGTATTAAATACTCTCTATCAAATGTATTTGCAAGATACCAAGATACTCCAAAAGTATTTAAGATACAGTATCTTGAGTAGAGTATTTGAGATAGGCACAAGTCTGGTTTTATGTCATCAAAGCTATAGGACTTCGACCTTTCAATGAGCTTTAGCCGGCTATAGAGTGGTGTATGTCCCTAAATCTATTGACGCGCGACCATTGAATTTTCTTTAGCCGTCTCTATAGTGTTTTATGTCACCAAAGCTATAGGACTTCGACCTTTCAATGAGCTTTTAGCCGGCTATAGAGTGGTGTATGTCCCTCAATCTATAGACGCGCGACCATTGAATTTTGTTTAGCCGTCTCTATAGTGTTTTATGTCACCAAAGCTATAGGACTTCGACCTTTCAGATGAGCTTTAGCTATAGAGTGGGTGTATGTCCCTCAACCTATAGACGCGCGATCATTGAATTTTCTTTAGCCGATTCTATAGTGTTTTATGTCACCAAAGCTATAGGACTTCGACCTTTCAATGAGCTTTAGCCGGCTATAGAGTGGTGTATGTCCCTAAATCTATAGACGCGCGACCATTGAATTTTCTTTAGCCGATTCTATAGTGTTTTATGTCACCAAAGCTATAGGACTTCGACCTTTCAATGAGTTTAGCCGGCTATAGGAGTGGTGTATGTCCCTAAATCTATAGACGCGCGACCATTGAATTTACTTTAGCTCGTCTCTGATAGTGTTTTATGTCACCAGTTATAGGACTCCGACCTTTCAATGTGCTTTAGCCGGCTATAAAGCGGTGTAAGTCCCCTAAATCTATAGACTCGCGACCACTGAATTTTCTTTAACCGTCTCTATAGTGTTTTATGTCACCAAAGCTACAGGCCTTGGACCTTTCAACGTGCCAGCCGACTATAGAGTGGTGTATGTCCCAACGTAGACGCGCGATCTAATGTTCTTTAGCCGTCTCGCAGTAGTGTTTTGATGTGCCACCGAAAGCTATAGGACTTCGACCTTTCAATGAGCTTTAGCCGATTATGGAGTGGTGTATGTCCCTAAATCTATAGATGGCGACCATTGAATTTTCTTTAGCCGATTCTATAGTGTTTTATGTCACCAAAGCTATAGGACTTGACCTTTCAACTGTGCTTAGCCGACTATAGAGTGGTGTATGTCCCTAAATCTATTGACGCGCGACCATTGAATTTTCTTTACGCCGTCTCTATAGTGTTTTATGTCACCAAAGTCTATAGGACTTCGACCTTTCAATGAGCTTTAGCCGGCTATAGAGTGGTGTAAGTCCCCAACCTATAGACGCGACCATTGAATTTTGTTTAGCCGTCTCTATAGACCGACACGCGGAGCGACTCTGTTTACCAACACGCCGCAAGGCCGCGCATGCGCGGTAGCTATGTGGGCAAGAGCAGCCCGGCTCTCCGTGTTTTCGCCATTGCGTTCTATGGCGTGCGCTCGTTGTTGTCGCTGTAGGGACGCTTGTATCTCTATTTGTGCGTCGTATTTCCTGAGAACGTATCGTCGTATCCTATGCCCGACCATTTGAGCTCGCTGCCTGAGCCTGAACGGCAGCGGTATCGAAACAAACTGTGCGCGGTGACGGCGTTGCCTTCGACGATCCGTATGCCGCAAACAAGGCCTGCTGGACTTCCGACGTAACCTTGCTGCCACCGAAGTCGACGGCTCATGTCGTCGCTTATTTAGTTTTTTCGCCAGCCAGTTCACAACCGACACGGTGCAGGCGTACAAGTCTCTCGAGGCCTACGATTACTTCGAGTCGGTTTCCGCACTGCCGGCGGGATCAGCAGTCTGCGGGTCTGCGGAAGCGTGTGTATTCATTAATTGATTAAATACACACAGCGTCCTCAAGTCAAGGTATGATATTTTTCCACCCTCATGACCACAAGGCATGACAAGCAGTAACGCTTTGTCCTTTCTGCAGTCTTGGCGGTAACACGTTACAAGTAACGGCGTTGCCGGTAACGCGTTACTTTTTTCAATAACGTAGTAACTCCATTACGTTTTCGACATGTAACGTAACGTGCATACGTTACTTCAGTAACGTAGTTACGTTACTCGTCACTCCTTCCAGTCTTAAAGAAATTACACTTCAATTTTTTCCGTGTTTTAGGCGTCAAGCCATGTTTTTCTTAGCGTTTTTCTCGTGAGTATTTAGTGAAACCGTAAAACGAGATAAAGTAATTATGTTCAGTTTCTGCACGAACATAATGTTTCTTGATATATGACATGTATCGTCAAAACCGTAAAATGTGCTAAATCTTAATTTAAAAAAGTAACGCAGAAGTAACGTGCGTTACTTTTTATCGGTAGCGGTAACGGGTTCCTTTATTTTAGGCAGCGTAGCTCGGTAACGCGTTACTTTTATTTGCAAGTAACGAGTAACGTACTTCGTTACTTTTCTCCGGTAACGCCTACAACACTGCCGTTCTGTCGCCGATCCTCTTCTGCTGGGTAGCACGGGCGTAGCGAGCCTCCGACGAGCGCTTGGCCGATGCTTTGTGCGCGAACACACATGGGAACAAAATCCCGGTGGTCTTGATCAGGCAACGCTTTCCCTGCACATAAGCAAGCCTCGGGACGGAGATTGAAATGGAAGCCGCACTTGCCTTCAAGAAAGTGTTTGCCGCACAAACGGTCGTTCGCGCGAGGCGACGATTCTTTTCGATCCACGGATATTATCCACCTTTTATGCCTTTCAGAGTCTGCCGGGAACTTGTGGAAACTCACTCCGCTACTTTTCTTGTACATTTCGGTGCAATTAACAGCAACACAGCTTCGCGGCATGCTGAAATGCTATGACGCCCATGCGAAACATGCGCCCTTTGCCCACACCCTGCCACACCCCCCGGCTCCGGCGCGATCGCAGCGCCGCCGCAGCTCCGTGACGTCAAGCCCGCGTGTCGGTGTATAGTGTTTTATGTCACCAAAGCTATAGGACTTCGACCTTTCAATGAGCTTTAGCCGGCTATAGAGTGGTGTATGTCCCTAAATCTATAGACGCGCGACCATTGAATTTTCTTTAGCCGATTCTATAGTGTTTTATGTCACCAAAGCTATAGGACTTCGACCTTTCAATGAGCTTTAGCCGGCTATAGAGTGGTGTATGTCCCTAAATCTATAGACGCGCGACCATTGAATTTTCTTTAGCCGTCTCTATAGTGTTTTATGTCACCAAAGCTATAGGACTTCGACCTTTCAATGAGCTTTAGCCGGCTATAGAGTGGTGTATGTCCCTAAATCTATAGACGCGCGACCATTGAATTTTCTTTAGCCGTCTCTATAGTGTTTTATGTCACCAAAGCTATAGGACTTCGACCTTTCAATGAGCTTTAGCCGGCTATAGAGTGGTGTATGTCCCTAAATCTATAGACGCGCGACCATTGAATTTTCTTTAGCCGTCTCTATAGTGTTTTATGTCACCAAAGCTATAGGACTTCGACCTTTCAATGAGCTTTAGCCGGCTATAGAGTGGTGTATGTCCCTAAATCTATAGACGCGCGACCATTGAATTTTCTTTAGCCGTCTCTATAGTGTTTTATGTCACCAAAGCTATAGGACTTCGACCTTTCAATGAGCTTTAGCCGGCTATAGAGTGGTGTATGTCCCTAAATCTATAGACGCGCGACCATTGAATTTTCTTTAGCCATCTCTATAGTGTTTTATGTCACCAAAGCTATAGGACTTCGACCTTTCAATGAGCTTTAGCCGGCTATAGAGTGGTGTATGTCCCTAAATCTATAGACGCGCGACCATTGAATTTTCTTTAGCCGATCTCTATAGTGTTTTATGTCACCAAAGCTATAGGACTTCGACCTTTCAATGAGCTTTAGCCGGCTATAGAGTGGTGTATGTCCCTAAATCTATAGACGCGCGACCATTGAATTTTCTTTAGCCGTCTCTATAGTGTTTTATGTCACCAAAGCTATAGGACTTCGACCTTTCAATGAGCTTTAGCCGGCTATAGAGTGGTGTATGTCCCTAAATCTATAGACGCGCGACCATTGAATTTTCTTTAGCCGATCTCTATAGTGTTTTATGTCACCAAAGCTATAGGACTTCGACCTTTCAATGAGCTTTAGCCGGCTATAGAGTGGTGTATGTCCCTAAATCTATAGACGCGCGACCATTGAATTTTCTTTAGCCGATTCTATAGTGTTTTATGTCACCAAAGCTATAGGACTTCGACCTTTCAATGAGCTTTAGCCGGCTATAGAGTGGTGTATGTCCCTAAATCTATAGACGCGCGACCATTGAATTTTCTTTAGCCGTCTCTATAGTGTTTTATGTCACCAAAGCTATAGGACTTCGACCTTTCAATGAGCTTTAGCCGGCTATAGAGTGGTGTATGTCCCTAAATCTATAGACGCGCGACCATTGAATTTTTCTTTAGCCGTCTCTATAGTGTTTTATGTCACCAAAGCTATAGGACTTCGACCTTTCAATGAGCTTTAGCCGGCTATAGAGTGGTGTATGTCCCTAAATCTATAGACGCGCGACCATTGAATCTTCTCTTAGCCGTCTCTATAGTGTTTTATGTCACCAAAGCTATAGGACTTCGACCTTTCAATGAGCTTTAGCCGACTATAGAGTGGTGTATGTCCCTAAATCTATAGACGCGCGACCATTGAATTTTCTTTAGCCGTCTCTATAGTGTTTTATGTCACCAAAGCTATAGGACTTCGACCTTTCAATGAGCTTTAGCCGGCTATAGAGTGGTGTATGTCCCTAAATCTATAGACGCGCGACCATTGAATTTTCTTTAGCCGATTCTATAGTGTTTTATGTCACCAAAGCTAGGACTTCGACCTTTCAATGAGCTTTTAGCCGGCTATAGAGTGGTGTATGTCCCTAAATCTATAGACGCGCGACCATTGAATTTTCTTTAGCCGTCTCTATAGTGTTTTATGTCACCAAAGCTATAGGACTCTCGACCTTTCAATGAGCTTTAGCCGGCTATAGAGTGGTGTATGTCCCTAAATCTATAGACGCGCGACCATTGAATTTTCTTTAGCCGTCTCTATAGTGTTTTATGTCACCAAAGCTATAGGACTTCCGACCTTTCAATGAGCTTTAGCCGGCTATAGAGTGGTGTAAGTCCCTAAATCTATAGACGCGCGACCATTGAATTTTCCTTAGCCGTCTCTATAGCATGTTTTATGTCACCAAAGCTATAGGACTTCGACCTTTCAATGAGCTTTAGCCGGCTATAGAGTGGTGTATGTCCCTAAATCTATAGACGCGCGACCATTGAATTTTCTTTAGCCGATCTCTATAGTGTTTTATGTCACCAAAGCTATAGGACTTCGACCTTTCAATGAGCTTTAGCCGGCTATAGAGTGGTGTATGTCCCTAAATCTATAGACGCGCGACCATTGAATTTTCTTTAGCCGTCTCTATAGTGTTTTATGTCACCAAAGCTATAGGACTCCGACCTCTTCAATGTAGCTTTAGCCGGCTATAGACGCAAGTGTAACGTCCCTAAATCTATAGACTGCGCGACCACTGAATTTTCTTTAGCCGTCTCTATAGTGTTTTATGTCACCAAAGCTTATAGGACTTCGACCTTTCAATGAGCTTTAGCCGGCTATAGAGTGGTGTATGTCCCTAAATCTATAGACGCGCGACCATTGAATTTTCTTTAGCCGATTCTATAGTGTTTTATGTCACCAAAGCTATAGGACTTCGACCTTTCAATGAGCTTTAGCCGGCTATAGAGTGGTGTATGTCCCTAAATCTATAGACGCGCGACCATTGAATTTTCTTTAGCCGATCTCTATAGTGTTTTATGTCACCAAAGCTATAGGACTTCGACCTTTCAATGAGCTTTAGCCGGCTATAGAGTGGTGTATGTCCCTAAAATCTAGTAGACGCGCGACTCATTGAATTTACTCTTTTTAGCCGTCTCTATAGTGTTTTATGTCACCAAAGCTATAGGACTTCGACCTTTCAATGAGCTTTAGCCGGCTATAGAGTGGTGTATGTCCCTAAATCTATAGACCGCGACCATTGAATTTTCTTTAGCCGTCTCTATAGTGTTTTATGTCACCAAAGCTATGGGACTCTCGACCTTTCAATGAGCTTTTAGCCGGCTATAAGAGTGGTGTATGTCCCTAAATCTATAGACGCGCGACCATTGAATTTTCTTTAGCCGGTCTCTATAGGCTGTTTTATGTCACCAAAGCTATAGGACCTTAGACCTTTCAATGAGCTTTAGCCGGCTATAGAGTGGTGTATGTCCCTAAATCTATAGACGCGCGACCATTGAATTTTCTTTAGCCGTCTCTATAGTGTTTTATGTCACCAAAGCTATAGGACTTCGACCTTTCAATGAGCTTTAGCCGACTATAGAGTGGTGTATGTCCCTAAATCTATAGACGCGCGACCATTGAATGTTCTTTAGCCGTCTCTATAGTGTTTTATGTCACCAAAGCTATAGGACTTCGACCTTTCAATGAGCTTTAGCCGGCTATAGAGTGGTGTATGTCCCTAAATCTATAGACGCGCGACCATTGAATTTTCTTTAGCCGATCTCTATAGTGTTTTATGTCACCAAAGCTATAGGACTTCGACCTTTCAATGAGCTTTAGCCGGCTATAGAGTGGTGTATGTCCCTAAATCTATAGACGCGCGACCATTGAATTTTCTTTAGCCGTCTCTATAGTGTTTTATGTCACCAAAGCTATAGGACTTCGACCTTTCAATGAGCTTTAGCCGGCTATAGAGTGGTGTATGTCCCTAAATCTATAGACGCGCGACCATTGAATTTTCTTTAGCCGTCTCTATAGTGTTTTATGTCACCAAAGCTATAGGACTTCGACCTTTCAATGAGCTTTAGCCGGCTATAGAGTGGTGTATGTCCCTAAATCTATAGACGCGCGACCATTGAATTTTCTTTAGCCGATTCTATAGTGTTTTATGTCACCAAAGCTATAGGACTTCGACCTTTCAATGAGCTTTAGCCGGCTATAGAGTGGTGTATGTCCCTAAATCTATAGACGCGCGACCATTGAATTTTCTTTAGCCGATCTCTATAGTGTTTTATGTCACCAAAGCTATAGGACTTCGACCTTTCAATGAGCTTTAGCCGGCTATAGAGTGGTGTATGTCCCTAAATCTATAGACGTCGCGACCATTGAATTTTCTTTAGCCGTCTCTATAGTGTTTTATGTCACCAAAGCTATAGGACTTCGACCTTTCAATGTGCTTTAGCCGGCTATAGAGTGGTGTATGTCCCTAAATCTATAGACGCGCGACCATTGAATCTTCTTTAGCCGTCTCTATAGTGTTTTATGTCACCAAAGCTATAGGACTTCGACCTTTCAATGAGCTTTAGCCGGCTATAGAGTGGTGTATGTCCCTAAATCTATAGACGCGCGACCATTGAATTTTCTTTAGCCGTCTCTATAGTGTTTTATGTCACCAAAGCTATAGGACTTCGACCTTTCAATGAGCTTTAGCCGGCTATAGAGTGGTGTATGTCCCTAAATCTATAGACGCGCGACCATTGAATTTTCTTTAGCCGATCTCTATAGTGTTTTATGTCACCAAAGCTATAGGACTTCGACCTTTCAATGAGCTTTAGCCGGCTATAGAGTGGTGTATGTCCCTAAATCTATAGACGCGCGACCATTGAATTTTCTTTAGCCGATCTCTATAGTGTTTTATGTCACCAAAGCTATAGGACTTCGACCTTTCAATGAGCTTTAGCCGGCTATAGAGTGGTGTATGTCCCTAAATCTATAGACGCGCGACCATTGAATTTTCTTTAGCCGTCTCTATAGTGTTTTATGTCACCAAAGCTATAGGACTTCGACCTTTCAATGAGCTTTAGCCGGCTATAGAGTGGTGTATGTCCCTAAATCTATAGACGCGCGACCATTGAATTTTCTTTAGCCGATTCTATAGTGTTTTATGTCACCAAAGCTATAGGACTTCGACCTTTCAATGAGCTTTAGCCGGCTATAGAGTGGTGTATGTCCCTAAATCTATAGACGCGCGACCATTGAATTTTCTTTAGCCGTCTCTATAGTGTTTTATGTCACCAAAGCTATAGGACTTCGACCTTTCAATGAGCTTTAGCCGGCTATAGAGTGGTGTATGTCCCTAAATCTATAGACGCGCGACCATTGAATTTTCTTTAGCCGATCTCTATAGTGTTTTATGTCACCAAAGCTATAGGACTTCGACCTTTCAATGAGCTTTAGCCGGTTATAGAGTGGTGTATGTCCCTAAATCTATAGACGCGCGACCATTGAATTTTCTTTAGCCGTCTCTATAGTGTTTTATGTCACCAAAGCTATAGGACTCCGACCTATTCAATGTGCTTTAGCCGGCTATAAAGCGGTGTAAGTCCCTAAATCTATAGACTCGCGACCACTGAATTTTCTTTTAACCGTCTCTATAGTGTTTTATGTCACCAAAGCTACAGGCCTTAGACCTTTCAATGTGCTTTAGCCGACTATAGAGTGGTGTATGTCCCTAAATCTATAGACGCGCGACCATTGAATGTTGCTTTAGCCGTCTCTATAGTGTTTTATGTCACCAAAGCTATAGGACTTCGACCTTTCAATGAGCTTTAGCCGGCTATAGAGTGGTGTATGTCCCTAAATCTATAGACGCGCGACCATTGAATTTTCTTTAGCCGATTCTATAGTGTTTTATGTCACCAAAGCTATAGGACTTCGACCTTTCAATGAGCTTTAGCCGGCTATAGAGTGGTATATGTCCCTAAATCTATAGACGCGCGACCATTGAATTTACTTTAGCCGTCTCGATAGTGTTTTATGTCACCAAAGCTATAGGACTCCGACCTATCAATGTGCTTTAGCCGGCTATAAAGCGGTGTAAGTCCCTAAATCTATAGACTCGCGACCACTGAATTTTCTTTAACCGTCTCTATAGTGTTTTATGTCACCAAAGCTACAGGCCTTAGACCTTTCAATGTGCTTTAGCCGACTATAGAGTGGTGTATGTCCCTAAATCTATAGACGCGCGACCATTGAATGTTCTTTAGCCGTCTCTATAGTGTTTTATGTCACCAAAGCTATAGGACTTCGACCTTTCAATGAGCTTTAGCCGGCTATAAAGTGGTGTATGTCCCTAAATCTATAGACGCGCGACCATTGAATTTTCTTTAGCCGATTCTATAGTGTTTTATGTCACCAAAGCTATAGGACTTTGACCTTTCAATGTAGCTTTAGCCGGCTATAGAGTGGTGTATGTCCCTAAATCTATAGACGCGCGACCATTGAATTTTCTTTAGCCGTCTCTATAGTGTTTTATGCCACCAAAGCTATAGGACTTCGACCTTTCAATGAGCTTTAGCCGGCTATAGAGTGGTGTATGTCCCTAAATCTATAGACGCGCGACCATTGAATTTTCTTTAGCCGACTCTATAGTGTTTTATGTCACCAAAGCTATAGGACTTCGACCTTTCAATGAGCTTTAGCTGGCTATAGAGTGGTGTATGTCCCTAAATCTATAGACGCGCGACCATTGAATTTTCCTTAGCCGTCTCTATAGTGTTTTATGTCACCAAAGCTATAGGCCTTCGACATTTCAATGTGCTTTAGCCGACTATAGAGTGGTGTATGTCCCTAAATCTATAGACGCGCGACCATTGAATTTTCTTTAGCCGTCTCTATAGTGTTTTATGTCACCAAAGCTATAGGACTTCGACCTTTCAATGTGCTTTAGCCGACTATAGAGTGGTGTATGTCCCTAAATCTATAGACGCGCGACCATTGAATTTTCTTTAGCCGACTCTATAGTGTTTTATGTCACCAAAGCTATAGGACTCCGACCTTTCAATGTGCTTTAGCCGGCTATAGAGTGGTGTATGTCCCTAAATCTATAGACTCGCGACCATTGAATTTTCTTTAGCCGTCTCTATAGTGTTTTATGTCACCAAAGCTATAGGCCTCCGACCTTTCAATGTGCTTTAGCCGGCTATAGAGTGGTGTATGTCCCTAAATCTATAGACATCGCGACCATTGAATTTTCTTTAGCCGTCTCTATAGTGTTTTATGTCACCAAAGCTATAGGACTTCGACCTTTCAATGAGCTTTAGCTGGCTATAGAGTGGTGTATGTCCCTAAATCTATAGACGCGCGACCATTGAATTTTCCTTAGCCGATCTCTATAGTGTTTTATGTCACCAAAGCTATAGGCCTTCGACCTTTCAATGTGCTTTAGCCGACTATAGAGTGGTGTATGTCCCTAAATCTATAGACTCGCGACCATTGAATTTTCTTTAGCCGTCTCTATAGTGTTTTATGTCACCAAAGCTATAGGACTCCGACCTTTCAATGTGCTTTAGCCGGCTATAGAGTGGTGTATGTCCCTAAATCTATAGACTCGCGACCATTGAATTTTCTTTAGCCGACTCTATAGTGTTTTATGTCACCAAAGCTATAGGCCTCCGACCTTTCAATGTGCTTTAGCCGGCTATAGAGTGGTGTATGTCCCTAAATCTATAGACTCGCGACCATTGAATTTTCTTTAGCCGTCTCTATAGTGTTTTATGTCACCAAAGCTATAGGCCTCCGACCTTTCAATGTGCTTTAGCCGGCTATAGAGTGGTGTATGTCCCTAAATCTATAGACTCGCGACCATTGAATTTTCTTTAGCCGTCTCTATAGTGTTTTATGTCACCAAAGCTATAGGCCTCCGACCTTTTCAATGAGCTTTAGCCGGCTATAAAGTGGTGACGTCCTAGCTATAGAATCGCGCCGCGTAGCGGCATGCATTTAGCAAGCTCTAGAGGATGTCGTTTCGACTCTGTCGTCTGCTATCGCTGCCTGGTTCTCGTATAGGCAGCATAGAAACAAAGCGGTCGTATGTCCCGTAATTACTTTAGATTCTTCCGACCATTGAATCATTCCTTAGCACTGACTCAATAGAGGTTTCTACATGTCAGCAAAGATCTAGGCTCTGACCTTTCATATGTACACTAGCCGACTATTACGCTGCAGTGTATGTCCTTTATTCTGGTCAGCGTGTTGACACGACGAAACGATCTTTATCGTCTCTATGGCGTTTTATGCCTGACCAAAGCTTAGGCCTCCGACCTTATAGTGTCGCTGGAGTCGCGATATAGAGTGGTGTATGTCCCTAAATCTATAGACTCGCGACCATTGAATTTTCTTTAGCCGACTCTATAGTGTTTTATGTCACCAAAGCTATAGGCCTCCGACCTTTCAATGTGCTTTAGCCGGCTATAGAGTGGTGTATGTCCCTAAATCTATAGACTCGCGACCATTGAATTTTCTTTAGCCGTCTCTATAGTGTTTTATGTCACCAAAGCTATAGGCCTTCGACCTTTCAATGTGCTTTAGCCGGCTATAGAGTGGTGTATGTCCCTAAATCTATAGACTCGCGACCATTGAATTTTCTTTAGCCGACTCTATAGTGTTTTATGTCACCAAAGCTATAGGCCTCCGACCTTTCAATGTGCTTTAGCCGGCTATAAAGTGGTGTATGTCCCTAAATCTATAGACTCGCGACCATTGAATTTTCTTTAGCCGACTCTATAGTGTTTTATGTCACCAAAGCTATAGGCCTCCGACCTTTCAATGTGCTTTAGCCGGCTATAGAGTGGTGTATGTCCCTAAATCTATAGACTCGCGACCATTGAATTTTCTTTAGCCGTCTCTATAGTGTTTTATGTCACCAAAGCTATAGGCCTCCGACCTTTCAATGTGCTTTAGCCGGCTATAGAGTGGTGTATGTCCCTAAATCTATAGACTCGCGACCATTGAATTTTCTTTAGCCGACTCTATAGTGTTTTATGTCACCAAAGCTATAGGCCTCCGACCTTTCAATGTGCTTTAGCCGGCTATAGAGTGGTGTATGTCCCTAAATCTATAGACTCGCGACCATTGAATTTTCTTTAGCCGTCTCTATAGTGTTTTATGTCACCAAAGCTATAGGCCTCCGACCTTTCAATGTGCTTTAGCCGGCTATAGAGTGGTGTATGTCCCTAAATCTATAGACTCGCGACCATTGAATTTTCTTTAGCCGACTCTATAGTGTTTTATGTCACCAAAGCTATAGGCCTCCGACCTTTCAATGTGCTTTAGCCGGCTATAGAGTGGTGTATGTCCCTAAATCTATAGACTCGCGACCATTGAATTTTCTTTAGCCGACTCTATAGTGTTTTATGTCACCAAAGCTATAGGCCTCCGACCTTTCAATGTGCTTTAGCCGGCTATAGAGTGGTGTATGTCCCTAAATCTATAGACTCGCGACCATTGAATTTTCTTTAGCCGACTCTATAGTGTTTTATGTCACCAAAGCTATAGGCCTCCGACCTTTCAATGTGCTTTAGCCGGCTATAGAGTGGTGTATGTCCCTAAATCTATAGACTCGCGACCATTGAATTTTCTTTAGCCGTCTCTATAGTGTTTTATGTCACCAAAGCTATAGGCCTCCGACCTTTCAATGTGCTTTAGCCGGCTATAGAGTGGTGTATGTCCCTAAATCTATAGACTCGCGACCATTGAATTTTCTTTAGCCGACTCTATAGTGTTTTATGTCACCAAAGCTATAGGCCTCCGACCTTTCAATGTGCTTTAGCCGGCTATAGAGTGGTGTATGTCCCTAAATCTATAGACTCGCGACCATTGAATTTTCTTTAGCCGTCTCTATAGTGTTTTATGTCACCAAAGCTATAGGCCTCCGACCTTTCAATGTGCTTTAGCCGGCTATAGAGTGGTGTATGTCCCTAAATCTATAGACTCGCGACCATTGAATTTTCTTTAGCCGACTCTATAGTGTTTTATGTCACCAAAGCTATAGGCCTCCGACCTTTCAATGTGCTTTAGCCGGCTATAGAGTGGTGTATGTCCCTAAATCTATAGACTCGCGACCATTGAATTTTCTTTAGCCGTCTCTATAGTGTTTTATGTCCTGCCAAAGCTATAGGACTTCGACCTTTCAATGAGCTTTGGCCGGCTATAGATTGTGTGTACCAGTCGCCGGCCGTATGAGCTCCCTGGCCGAACGCCGCAGCCGGATCAGCGAAAATCTCGCCCGGAGGCGCGTCGAGCCCCGTTGCCGCGTTTTGGGAGCCGGGCCGTTGGGACCGAACCATTCCCGTTATCGAAGGGGTGGACAGTATAGCTTTTTTTTTCTGGATTCCAGCCTTATAAGTGTGAATCACAAAAACATGGCTGATTAGAATTGCCCGTCTTCAGGTTTTGGCCAGTGTTCGGAGATGAGTGTTATAACTTCTGATAAACTGGAGCTTGAACTAAGCGTAGATAAAGCAGCAGTGTTCGATTGATGCTTCTAAATGGAAAAACCCTATGTTTTGATATGATATTAGGCATAACAACAATGATCCCTCGGCAAGCGATAAGTGGCCGACCAGGAAGCCATCTGCTTGAGAAGTCATCGTGTAGAGAATTACTCATGGCCGAAGGAACGCTACTGAGCAGCAAAACAATAAAGACTCCTCCGGTAAAACGCGTTCATAGAAAAGTGCCTGAATCTTTATTCTGCTTCAACAGAAATCTTTTTTGTTGTTGTTGTTATCTATAGCATATCCTTATAGATTAAATAAGTTATTTCAAAATCGCTTGTCATTGTCCAGTTTTAGGTTTAAGAAGGATTGCAGAAAGGAGCTTGTGCGTAGGATTACTCATCGGGTAGGAAATATTTTAAAATGACAAACCGGTTTCGCAAATAAAAAAGTAGCATGTAGAACACGTCAGAGATATTATGCAGCGAAGAATTTCGATAAGCCGTCTTGCGTTTTACCTACAACCGCAGCGATTGGGTGTGTTATCGTTGCCGTGCTTCAGATTCGCGTTCCAAAATGCGGAATGCTATTAAACTTCCTGCGTCCACCCCTTTGATAACGGAATGGTTTGGTCCCAATAGCCCGGCTCCCAGAACGCGGCAACGCTCGACGCGCCGCATGCGGGATTTTCGCTGCTCCGGTTTTGCGTTCGGCCGGGGGAGCTCGCCCGGCCGCGCTTGACTGTATGTCCCTAAATCTATAGACGCGCGACCATTGAATTTTCTTTAGCCGATTCTATAGTGTTTTATGTCACCAAAGCACATAGGACTTCGACCTTTCAATGGGCTTTAGCCGGCTATAGAGTGGTGTATGTCCCTAAATCTATAGACGCTCGACCATTGAATTTTCTTTAGCCGTGTCTATAGTGTTTCTGTCACCAAAGCTATAGGAGCTTCGACCTTTCAATGAGCTTTAGCTGGCTATAGAGTGGTCTATGTCCCTAAATCTATAGACGCGCGACCATTCCAATTTTCTTTAGCCGATTCTATAGTGTTTTATGTCACCA
>JAZHYW010017537.1:0-49876 GCA_037355805.1 Ixodes ricinus | reverse complement strand
TGCTGCCGGCCATTACTTTCCATTGTACAGCTCCGCTGGTCTTCCTTCCTTCGCACCAGAGGTGGAACGGCTGAAAGTTTTATTCAACTTCACCGAACGCACTCACGCCGAACTACGCCATACGTTGTTTATCAGGGCCTACTGCCCATTACTGAAAACACAAAGAACGAAGTGCCGCAAGCAATGATACTTGTCTGAAGAGAACTGGATCAACATCAAATAGACTTGACAGACTTTGTCGACGATGCGGCTGAGTTCACCGCTGTAACCACACGTAGAAAGGAACTGCGACACCACTATAGTTTCTGCGTACGTGCCGCGGGAAACGAATGGGATCCCACGGTTATTACCAAGATTATGCCTTGCTGCTCAGCAAACGTATTATTTCAAGGCAGACCTTAAAGGGGCAGTGCAACGATTTTAATGTAGAAAGAATGTGGCAGTTTGCATTTTTTTATATTGTTTATGCAAGCCCAAGTGACCAAAAACGCGTCACCTTTCCCCGAAAAACTGCTATTCTGCTGCGTAATCGCAAAGCAAGAAAACAAGACGAATTATTTGCCGATCTGCAGCCGCCTGTCGCGGTTACGGGAACTAAAATGACAGCGTCTCTGGGGGATACGCAGAAGTCAGCAAAACCTGTCCCCCTCCGCTGCTACACTCGCCGTCAGCCCCGTGGCGAAGCGTCCTTTGTGTCGATCGCTCGCCGCAACCTTCGACGATGCTAATCCTTTAAAAGTCGACAATCGCGGAGGAAGCGGCTGGGGTATCTGAAGAGAAGGCCCGAAGAGGAAACCACGGGATCCCCCCACCCCAGAGCACGTCACTCGAAAGTCGACGTGGAGAGTTGAGAGGCACTTTGAGCCTTCGATTTGTTTTATTTTAATTTTTTTAATAAGAACTAGCGCTCGCAAGAAAAATACAGTTTTCTGTTTTTCGTTTCATAGGTGACGCAGATTAATTTCCGCAGTTAATTGGTCAAAGTCTGAAAATTGTTGCATCGTCTCTTTAACGCTCATATTCACACCTGAGGAGATAGGCACACAACGACGCGCGGATCTGCTGTCGAGGTGACAGTGGGCACACTAGGGCTTACTCCACTGAAGGATGGAACAGCGACATTTGTCAGACCGGAGGTCTCCAATTGAGTCCTGAACATATAGGCGTAGACTACGGGGGGCGGGGGGCGGCCGTCGGAGCCCCCACCCCCCCGCTGAGATACAGCCGGGGCAGAGCCCCCCCCCCCCCCCCCCGGGCCCGGGCCATGATCCTTACCGAGACGCAGTTTACGTGCCATGTAACGAGCCGCTAGTTGTGTGCATGTAAACAAAATAATCGTCCACATTGCCTTTATTGACGAAATACATGGGGAATGGAATCCCAGCGTGCTTTCGTGTTAGCTTCAATCTCCAGTTCTGGCGAAGAGGTAACGCGCCCCCCCCCCCCCCCCCCCCCCCCCCCCCCCCGGAGGGACTTCCTCAGCCTCGCCCCCGCCGGGAAAATGGAAAGTCTACGCCGCTGGGTCCCTGGGAACCTCAGCTTTGCTACAACACTCAGTACACGATGACAACCTCAACATGGCAGCTGGGATAGCGATCATATACCGATCATTATTTCCTCCCAAGGTCTACGAACGCTACACATAGGACCTGAAAGTCGTCAATCGGGACCAATGTCGCGTTTGCTTGCTGAACGTATCGCCAGTTTATCGCTCTAAGCCCCTCTCGCTCCTTGAGTGACAGGCTCTGTGCGCATCGCCGGTGACTCGGTGGCGCAACGGTAGCGCGTCTGACTCCAGATCAGAAGGTTGCGTGTTCAAATCACGTCCGGGTCATCAAGTTTTTTTTTTGTTTTTTTTTATACTAGTAAATTATGTTTTGTGCATAGCTCGCGTGTCTGAGGCGGGAAAGGCGAACCGCGGCGAGTGCAGGGGCTCTGAAGTCGGTGACGGGAGCTCCCTCCCACCTCTTTCCACTTTAGTAGAGCGGACGCTGGAGGAGGAGGTCGCCTCCTGTCCAGCGTCCTCTCCTGCGGCTGCAATATCTTTAAGCTCCATCGCTTTCCACGTTACCCCGGTCTCCGGTGGCAGTGGCTTGCGTCCCTAAACCGAAACGACTTTACCCCAACGCCATCCTCTCGACTGTGCTCCGAACATTTTATGAATGGAGCACGCACTGCACTTGACGCTGTACCGTCGATGAACATGAGGGTACGCTCGCAAGGTACGTGCAAGTTTTCTCGTGATATTTGCTGTTTCAGCTTGTAACTTCTTGTAACTGAATTGATTTTAATATTGATATCTGGAAGCGGTGACACTGACTCGATTCTATTATCTGAAACACTTAGTTGAAGGCTGATTTCCGCCGCCGCATGAGGCTGGAAATTGTCGAAAAATTAGTTTCATCGGCTATGCCTGAATCTCGGTCTCCTGCGCGAAACCAGAGTGCCGTGAACCTATGTTGACCGTCACAACGCAACTGGGTAGATACTTCTTACTTTCAAAATTAGTACATAATGTAGCTGGAAAGAAACCTTCAATTTCTGTTGCTGAAAGTTGAAACATGTTCATGCATCGGTGTTTATAAACGTTTCATTTGAGTATCCCGTGCCGAGGAGTGTCACTTTTGTCGAGTACTGGAAACAGCAAAGTCGAGATGTCAAAATGGGCCTATTGCCGGAGCGGAGTCGATCAATGATTCAACGATTCGAAATTGATGCATGAGCATGTTTCAACTTTCAGCAATAGAATTCGAAGGCTTCTTTCCGGCTACATTATGTACTAATTTTAAAAATAAGAAGAATCTTGTCGCGTTGGGACGGTCAAAATAGGTTTACGGCTCTCTGGTATCGCGAAGGAGATCGCGATTCAGGAAAACCAATAGAACTAACTTTTCGACAATTTTCAGGCAAACCCGGCGGCGGAAGAGAACCTTCAAACTAAGTGTTGTAGTTGATAAAATGGAGTCATTGTCAACACTTCAAAATATCAACATTAAGATAAATTCAATTACAAAACGAAACGGCGATTATCACGAGAGTTAGAAAAGAGTGAAAGTTCCGGACGAGAGGCTCCGCCGATGTCTTGAGGTGTCTGGATTGCGCGAACTTGGTTCGCGCTCTTCTTCTCTGTTTAAACTCCCAAACTCCCGAACTTAATTAGAGCCATAAGCTTGAAAGACGACAGTCCCCCGGTCATTGTTACACCATTGCTTTTTTATAGGGTGCGAAAATAACGACAGAAAGCGTTGAATGCTGTCCTGGGATGTTGTCAGGAAAAACGATTACTTCAAGATAAAGAGTAGCTCAGTGTTCAACGTCCTATCGTGATTTAAGCACCGAGAACCTTCTTAATTTAATCAACGAGTCCGGCTTAGATGACGTTGGCAAATGTTCGAGGAATGGCCACGAAATCCAGTGCACCCATTTCCAAGGGTCGAGTCACGCCCGTCAAGATCGAGCGTACGTTTCCTGAGATTTGGTACCATTATGTGTTGAATATCGCGTGCACCCTGTCCCCTTTAGCGATCACTGTCTAGTTTCTTTTTGTATTCGTAGTAAACTTGGAAGCTAGAAAAGTCTTTAACTGGAATTTATGGAAATTGAGCGCGACACTTTTAAAGGATGACGTTTCTACTGCCCAAGAGCAGGCCGCGGTCGAAACACTGGAGAGCCACAAAAAAAAATTAGGGTATGGCGTGCGATGGGAGCTTTTTTAAGCAGGAAATAAAAATGAAAACGTTAGAGCGGGCAGGCGTACTTAAAGGGATGCTGTACCAAACAATTATGTGTCTATAACAAGTGGGGCATTATCTTTTCATGAGTTAGCAGCCGCCGGTGTGCGCGAGTACACCCAACGAAATTTACATCATCATATCCCCCATTTGCGCTTGATAAGCCTGAATATGATTGACGTCATCATATGATGACGTCAATTTCGCTGCGTGTCCTCGCGCACACCGGCGGCTGCTGACTCATGGAAGGATAGTGCGCCACTTATTATAGACACTGAAATGTTTGGTTCAGCATCACTTTAAAAGCACTGAAAGAAGCAGCGAAATGTTTTTACGTAATAATTTGCGGCTGCTGCTAAAATAAGAGGCTAGAATGCCTGGGGAATTCAAGGGCGATATTTCTTTTGTATAAGATGAACTTGAGAATCTAGAGCAGGAACGATGTCGTTGGAGCGATTGTTAGAGCCAGAGCCGAAAGATGGTCAACGGGCGAAGCGCCAACTAAGCGCGTGCGCTGATCCTAGAAAAAAGATATGCTTGGCGTAACGAGATAACGGGGGTAGAGAGGGACGGATCAGTTACGAACGATAAAGATGGAATCGAGATCGTTTTTTCTTTCGAATCTTATAGTTGATTATTTGCGTCCTGTCTAGTAGATGTCGAGCTTCTTAAAGATGAATTTTGGGATTCATATCGCGCATGGATGATGAAACAGAAAGAATTACTAGAATTGCCCATCAACGTAGATGAAGTGGCCATTCCAATAGAAGCCCTAAACCCCGGGAAAGTCCCCATTCCCCGCCGGCCTAAGTGCTCCTTTTTTATAAGACGCTGAAACAAGAAATTGCCGCAGTCCTAGCCAAAGTATTCAATGAAAAATATGATCTGAATATGTTGCCTTCATCTTATATGTCGTCGCAGACAGCGTTAATCCCTAAAACAGATGACACGGTTTATTTGCTGCAAGTCACAGAGTATCGACTGATCAGTCTTACTAATGTCGACTATAAACTTTTAATGCAGATCTTAGCAAGGAGGTTGCAAACTGTAATATCAGAAATAGTGAGGCCCCATCAAACTTGCGGCATAAGAAAAGGTCTATTTTCATCAATATTCATAAAGCGCGCAGTCTTTTTGAGTGTTGCGACGCAACGCGTACTTGCATTGCGATGTTCCAGGTAGATTTCGAAAAGGCCTTAGACTGCGTGCCTCACAACCTGTTTTCAGGTTTTAACCTATTCTCGATCATGTAAACGTCGGCGCTGTTTTCCGCGAAGGTGTCAGCATGGCGTACAACGGTTGCTCGACGAGACTTGTAGTGAACTAGTCGGTTGGAAAACGTATAAAAGTGAATCGACCAGTCCGCCAGGGGCGTCCTTTGTCTCCACTTCTTTTTGTATTTACATAGAATCCCTTTGCATTAGTATTCTTAAAAACAATTTAATCATCGGTTCTAAGCTTCGTGCGACCCAAGTTAAAGTGTTAGCGTATGCCAATGATATTGCAGTGTTTTGTTCCACCTGCGAAAGTATTGTTTAAGTCGTTCACACGCTTAAACGTTATTGCGAAGTTAGCGGCAGCTCTGGCAGCTGGACCCAGTGCCTGGGATTTTGGCATGAAGAGTGGAGTTCAACTCCGTGTTTGTTTGACAACATTCAATGGGTGACCTGTCCGTAAAATAGTTGGGAGTGCTTCTAGAAAATTATCGCGATAGCGAACCCTATTGGCGCGGGCAGGTGGCGGAGCTGCGCTGAAGTGTTGGAAAAAGACGGAAATATGATGTCTATTTTTGCATGGGCCACAGTTTGCAATTTAAATTTTGTTAGCGAACTGTGGTGCGTTCTAAAAGCCTTGCATTGTTCACGGGTTGATGTGCAGAAATTGTACCGGGTATTTGCAGTGTTTATCTGGGGCTTTAGGTGGGAGCGATCGAGTATGACGAATCTTTTCCGGCGTGTACGCAAGGGGGGCTTAGTTTGTCACCTTTGTTTTACGCCAGATTGTTGATTGGTTCATACATTTTCGGGACATAAGTGACCCCTTTTTGCGCACCTTTTGTCAAGTGAGAGTTGCAAGCAGGTTGCCTGAGTTGATTGTTTCCACGTCCTTGATGTCGGGTGGCATTCATGTATATTTAAAGGAAGAGGTTGCCTCATGTAAATTTTTGTTATCCCGTTTTTCAGCTGAGTATTTGTGTGAACTTCCTCAGAAAAGATTTTATAAGGATGTGTGCTGTAGCGTGTTCTCTGTACCGCTATACAGAGCCTTATACTCTGCAGGCCCAGGGCAAGATGTTTTGAAGCGCGTTAGGAGTATGGTGGGGCCGTAGGCTCCAATACTTTTTTTAAAAATTACATTCAAATATTCTGCCGGTTAGGACGCATCTCAACGAGAGGGGGCTTTCTGTACCGCGTGGGGGGATCACTGTTTTATGTGCAAGAAGCCAAAGATGGTCCAACACGTGTTTGTTGAGTGCTGGGACGGGGTCTTCTTCTGGGACGTCCTCCTACGTACCCTGAAGAAGGACCTTTCCCTAGACGCGCATGGAATTCGTTATCCTTCGGTTAGAAGCGAGGAAGGTTTTCCCTTTGACCTGGTTATGCTGTTGGTGTTCTGCACAGTATTTGGAAGTCCCGAATGGCTGTACACAACGCCGACAATAATGTGCGTGAGGTGCGGGAATATTTTCGTGAATGTTAATCTTTGTTTGTTGAAGTCAACAGGGGCACTTTTATCTATGAAGCATTTTTAGCCCCCGACATCAGTCACCTCGCACTGGTTTATTCTAGCCTTGCCCTTTTCTCATCGTTTTGAGTGGCAGACATGCCTATTTGACAATGTAAAAATCCGGCAATACAGAAAAGAAAAATGAAGTAGCTCAGTGGAAAGGTTTCTGCTTCACACGGTGCGGGAGCGGGGGTTCGATTCCCATTGCGGGGATACAATTTTTTTTGTCCAACATTTGGCGGTATTTACACATTTGTTTTTTACAATTATCACTGAAAAAAAAATTGTGGACGAAGCCTCTTTAAATTAAATGGTATGGGACTCCCTTTTTGACACCTGCGAACTCAAGTAGTCACTTTGCACAAAATGCGAGGAGCATATAAATCGGGTAGTGTCCGCTTTCCGAGGTGCACATAATTGTTTTGCTGGAATTGCAGCCAGCCATTGGTCCCGATCCTGTTAATCTTTCAGGAACTTGTGCAGACTTTGCCGCACAGTGCCACCTTTGGATGCATAACCTGTGAGGCAGCGCCCCACGCAACATCTTCTGAGCAATCTTTTCGGATCCAATCACGGGAATTCACCACTTCTTTCCAACTCTTCAATGTCCAAAACAACTCATTTTGAAGTGCAGAACAGCGAGCGAAACAAACATAACTGCAAAGGAATCGCACGGCAAACGGTACCTGCGACGTCTGCTGCGCTCGGCCAAAAGAGAAAAAAATAAATAAATAAAAGAGCAGAGGAAAAAAACAAAAGCAAAGCGTGGTTGGGTGTAGCCACGTGACTCCCGCTACACTCTTTCCTCTATAGTTCTCCTACTTCCGTGCCCAGGTTTCAGTTTCGGTTTCGAGCACTTCCCTTTCTTGACTTTATTAAAAATATACGTGACTCAGTAGCAAAATATTAATTATGTAGTCTTCTGACACCATATTAAATCGCCTGGAAAAAAATGATTTTTTAAGGGGTGTCAGTGTCTCTTTAAAGGGGCCCTGCAACGATTTGTTTACTGTTGTGTAATTTTCACCGAACCTGAGAGCACTGAACGAAGTAACTTAGTGAACTTTTTCTTTTCTCGAAATTCGCTTTATTTTAAAAATTATAGGCAGATTAAAATTAGAAAAGCAAATAAAAAAGATAACCTCCTTCATGATGTCCTTGGTCCTCTGTCCCCCTTTTCCCGCGCCGGAGGATTCACTCTGGCGCGGTGACTGAGGTTTGTGGGGAGGGGGGGGAAGACGGGAAAGAGGAGGTGAGGCCGAGGAGAGAGCTGCCCGGGAACGGGGCAGCTCTCTCTCTTCGGCTGACCAGGACCAACAACGTCACGATTTAGTCACATGCCGCGCGCGTTCGATACCACGGGGCGCACTCGCAGGAAGAGGAGGTTTCCGCGTCGTCCGGTTAAAATATGACGAACTCATATTTAGTTACTCTCTCCTTGCTCGCTGGGTTGCCCGAGCAACAAGAAACGTGGAAACCGCAAAAGGTAGACGCTTAAATAAGATTGCATGCCCCTTTAACTTAGGCCCTTCACAGATTGTTATTTCTTTTTTTGCTATAAATTTGTTTGAATTAAAGATCAAGCACCCTGCACAGTCGCTGACAGTTCAAGATACGCCAGTGCATGAGTAGTTTCAAGAATCTCATTATCACTCAAAGACAATGAGGTTGCGGCGTCAATCCAATAAGAATGCCAAAGAATGAATCACGACGCAACAATATCCCACACCTTCCGTTTATGAAGCTCTTTTTGTATCTATATCGTCGTGTTTTTTTAAAGTAATTGCAGGAGAGGTTGAAAGAAACCAGTACAATTTCACCAAACTTCTAACCTACAAAATATATTTAGAAAGTAGCACAAGGTTATTACTTCTAAAAAGCGCAGGAACATAACAAAAAGAAAGCATATAGACCCCTTTCGAAAGTGCGCCCTCTGTTGGAAGCTGCGGAATTCCTGCGCCATGGCGGACACAGAAGGCACCGCCAATGTTGGAACTTTAGAAACTCTACTAACTGCACTTAATTTCTTGCTTACGCAGTTTAGAATCTCACATTCTGTGGTGTCGCTTTTTCCGCCATTCTCTCGTGTTTCAGACCTTCTGACAATGAGCACGTGACTTTTGAAAGGGGTCTATTACAACTTCAGCTGAAATTCGCACATATAAGATCACAAAATTTAACACAATACGGGCAAGAACACCACGATCAACAATGACATTAGAAGGGTAGACTTAGTCTTAACAGCCTTGCCGATGATTTTGCATCGCGTTAACGTCATGGAGGGGAATTGTCAGAAAACTGGGAGGGCAGAATTGGTGTTACCATTTGGGCTGCGTTGAAAGAAGCTAGGGGCACCTCATTAAAGAGCCGAAAGAAACACGACGAAAAGCACTTGACTTTCGCTCGGAGGTCTGTGCGTGAGGCGCGCTTCCGCCAGTGACCCGGTGGCGCAACGGTAGTGCGTCTGACTCCAGATCAGAAGGTTGCGTGTTCAAATCACGTCCACGTCGCATTTTATTTTCCTACTTTTGGAACGAGGCAGTCGCTTAAAAGTATAGTTATTTTGCACATATGCGACACAAAAAACTGCGCGAAAAGTCATATATTTCTAGTATATCCAAATAGTTTTTTATTATAGTTTCAAGTATAGGAGCTGCTTACTGGACGCCATATTTGAGGGCGATGTTTAATGCGCGTGCTAAGAACGAGCTCACGTTAATAGGCTGCTAGGATCGACAATCTTGATGGTGCGGAATGCACGTCGCACAATACCTGCGGAAGCTCGCCGTCAGTATGTGTTCAGCACTCGGGCGCACAACTATGGCCGCCAGTGAATGCTCCCTATAATTCTATTTCATCAACGCGCTACGCGGTCCGTTGCTGCTGCCGACCAAATCTGGCCACTGTGTTGTAAGTACACTAGTTAACATCCATCCAACCATCCACCGACCAGGCAACTGGCTAGATCTATATAATCTATTCACTGTGGGCACCCGACGCCAAGAGAAAAGCCTGAAAATTCATTCCAATTCAATTTAAGTATGTTCTTAAATATATACGATTTGTGAACTCTACTCTGTTGGAGCATAACTTGGCAAAGAGCGAAACCCACGGGTTCCCCAGAAGCCATGTCAGGGGCCAGGGGCTGTGCGAATCATGTGACGACTAGAAGAGCTTACACCGGCGGTGTGCTGTGTAAAGTGCCGCTCTCCGATGTTCTGTTTGGTTCGCGGGGTATGTAACCTTCTTTGTTTATTAAGCTATGACATTGAAACAGAGTTTAGTATTACTCGTTTTGCTGTGTACGAACTCAGTTTGATGGTTTGAAATGAGGTCAAGACGAGATGTACCCTGGCTGCAAGTCCTAGGGGCGTGTGCAGTTCCGGGAGACGTGTGGGAGAGATGGTATATAAACGACTGTGCCAATAAAGTTTAGTAACTGCGTTTGAAACGTTCTGTATGTTGTCGCCTTTTTCTCCCGTCGTCGTCATCTCTTGTATCAGCTTCATTGTGAACTAAGAGCCTCGGTCCGTAAAGGTGTATCCACACGACGGACCGGGCCGCGGACCGATTGATCACGTGATGCGCGGCCCGCGGGCCGCCCGGCTGCAATGAGCATCCAGACGGCGGACCAAAAGAGCAGACGACAGCGCGAACGGGCCGGTCTAACCCTCGACCTCACAGCTCCGCCAAACGCATGCAGCGAGCTGCTTTAAGGCTATTAGTAAGGAGCCAAGATGGAGGTTGAACGAAAGAGACGTTTGGCCACGGTGGCCCTGGCGTTGACTATTGAGGACGAGGAGGACTTAAGTGAACCGAAAAGGGCATGCTAGATGAAGCCCTGGATGTGGAGGAAAGATCTTGGTCTGCATAGTCAACTCTTTTCGTCGCACAACAAAAGGTTCGTCTTCTTCGTCTTCACAGTTGGCGCCAAAAGAAAACGACTTTGGATTTGGATTCTAATCCAAACAACAAAAGGCAGCTTGTTGCCAGACATAGCGCTTCAATTATACTAAAAACACCGCGGTCCGCCGCCAAAATCCGAGCGAGAAAAGTCACTTGGCATTTCTCAGAAGCGCGGCCGCGGACCGCCGGCGAACCTTGAAAACCGGTGACGTAAGATCACATGATGCGCGGCCCGCGGACCATAACAGCAATTTGGTCCGTCGTGTGGATACACCTTAATCAGGACTTGGGGAGCGCCATGTGGGAAGACGAGAGACTCAATGAAGAACTTCGCTACTTTCACAGCTGTTCCCGACAATTACGACGCCAAATCGCAACCCCATTTTCTGCTCCGTTTTCTGCTCGTTTTTTTAATTTGGTCTGGCGCGAGTTCACTGATTAAACATTTATTTTTAGTTCCTCTTCATCCTCCCGTCGCCATCCTTCGTGACATTGCTGGTGCAGGTGCGTGGTACCACAGCCCCTGAAACGTACCCTCCAAGGCCTCGCAGCGCAAGCCGAGTCCCCAGCTCAAGAGGACCGTTAGTGGGAACTACCGAGACCCGAGGAAGCCGCCGTGTTCAAAGTTTGGCCCGAAATTTGGCTACTGCCGTAGAAGACTGACCAGTTGATGAAGCCAACAATGAGCAACCAATCGTCGCAGACCCCTGCCGCCGTCCCCGTCGTCGACCTGCCCGTCGCTCCTCGTACGCCGACGCCCTACCACGACGGGACCAACGAAGACGTCGAGAACTAAATCCAACACTACGAGCGCGTGGTACGCCACAACGGATGGACAGCTGAACAGTGCCTACAAAAGCTCTGCTTTTTTTAGAGGGAACTGCGAGGTACTGGTTTGAGAACCAGAGCGAAACTGACTCAACAAGGTCGCTTGCCGCTCCTTATCTAGTGTGTGTTGGCATCGCGAAAATTCGTCGGAAAACATTCCAGCATCGAGCGTTAGGGGTTAGAATGAAGATCCATTTTTGAGAACAAAACACTAAGGTAAAATGATAAAAGCTACTTCCCGAGTAAGAATAAAAGCAAATCTTCTAGAATAACGTAACCTGGCTCTGCTTGCTCGGCCCTGCGCGCGACCGTATCTCTCTTAGGCGCTCATGCTACCTTGGAAAGCAAAAGAATGATGGTCATAACTTTTGCTCACTTCTAAAGATGAACTTGCGCGAATGAGACTTTAAGCGAGGTCACCCTCGCCGCGCAAGCGAGTTTACAGATTGTACATTAGTGAAAATTGTAGTTTGCTACGTTGCCTGAAAGGCAACGGACAGTCCCATCAAGCGCCGCGCGATCGCAGGCGATTGCTTTTTTTTTTTTGCAGTTCCCTTTTTCTTCTAAGTAGTTAGGTAGTTAGCTTCCAGTCGAAGAGTTTGAGGAGAGCGATTGACTAACCTTTGGGGCGCTTCGCCACATTTTCACGGCAAAGTCAGGGCTCTGGGAGCTGGAAATGCAACCACATTAGTCGCCGAGTTCTTCATTTACGTCGGCGAAGTAGGTTTGACAGGTGCGGTGGTTTCACAATAACAATACGGGGTGATTATACGTGAGTTCGTGCAATGATGGTCCGGGTCATATTTTTGATATTTTCGTTAAAAATATATACGAAAGCCATGTTCTTGGCAGGAACATTCTGCTATATATGAACGCCGTAACAATTTTTTTCGGTGAAATATAAAATGGAGAATCTCGAGGCGTGGAAATTCCGAAGTTATTACGATGCTAATTTGCACAGTCGTCATTTTCTCACCGAAACTTTGACGTCAGCATAACTTTTTTAATACATTTTACACAAGACATAGAACACATACACAAAAAATTAGAAATATTAATAAAATATATTATTGCAAACAAAATTATCAAACATGGCATAAAATGCGTTTTTAGAGACATATTCACAATTGTTTATGTAAATAAACCATCTTTCATAATACTTTACAAAACATATCACAATGCGCGTTTTTAAATATTCTTTACAAATATATAAAGATACTAAAGATAATAGGCCCACCCTTAATAGTATTTTTGTTATTTGCGCGGAAATGCAGCTGATTTCTCAAAACGTGGCAAGATTAGGCGTCGATATTTAAAAGAAACTCCATCTTTTATTTTTTTTAATTTCCCTTGGCACTTTGCAGTGACTTGAACTAACTTCCGATGGCAAAACATTGAGCAACATATGACCTCCAAACGGGGAAAGCTACGACAAACCTTCACTCGGTGCGAGCCGAAGTCTCGTCACAGCGGCTTTGCCGCACAGCACCAAACACTTTCAGCGTTAGCTATGGCATGTATTTTATATTTTTCAAATTCTTTTTTTTCAAAAGGGGTGAGTATAACTGACGCGAAAAGGGACTTTGAGCTAGAATACCATTAATTGGCTTACAACTCACAGAAAGAAACCGTCCCCACTCTGCGAATTCGCTAACTACAGGCATAAATAAGCTTAAAACTCTCAGTCGCACGAGTGGCCATGTATACATCCGGCCTTGCGGTTACGCCGACGGCGACGCCGCTCATGCCGGAAACGGGCGCAACTAGAGCTGCGCTCTAAAAAGTCCCTTCTTTTTTACGAAGATGATAGCTCCAACAACTCTGACTTCCTGTGAACTCTAGTTTTAGAGTCTAAATATTCTACACAGTATTTATACCTAAACTAGGGAGCCCCCCGTATATTTTATACCCAGAAGATTAACGTCCACCCATCTAAACAGCATAGCAGCAGTGTTGCCGTCAAAGATTTGATCTATAGCTTGATCGCACATAACCAAATAAGTCAAATAAATATCTCAAAGTACGGGGCTACACTAGTGCCAATGCAAATTCTTTCGTTTTGGAGATAATAACCACCTTCAAAACGGACAAGCGTCGAATGCAAATACAGCTTCAGCAGTTACATGAATCCTTTAACAGTTACACCAGTTGCGTTTTGAAATAGAATAACTCTGCTTTTCTCAATACACTCACGCAAAAAAAACATAATAAAAACTAAATCGAAAACGTTCCAAAACTGACGAGGCTCCTTTCCATATCATAATGAACAATTATGGTCGCTACGAGTATTGAAGGTGTTTGACGTTCAGAAACATAAAAAAGATAATTGTTACAACTGCTCTAATTTTTTCCCGCATTAACGTGTTACCTTTTTTTAAATATACCAGCAGTTTCCCAGACGTTAACCAACTACGCCCCGTTTCATCGTAAGTAAGAGCGCAGCAAAAATATGAAAGGGCAAAAAAAACTGAACACACACAGTCAAAACGCAATTTCAGGGCGTATTCACTCCATGTGATTTATCTGATGATCGTACAAACACTAAAAATAACGAACTGTATAATCGTGCAATCTTGGTGCGCGCTTGATTGCCACATCGGCCCGCAGTGTTTGCTGCGCCCTTGATCGAAGGTGAAAGCAAAATCAAAATTCAGATTTTTAAAGTAAAACCAACAAAAAAACGGCCAACAATCCCCCCTCCAAAAAAAAGAAGACGGTTGTAATTGTTTCGCGTAATTTAAGATAGTTTGTCGTGCAACCGAAATATCGATTGTAGGGCGCCTTTTCACCTATAGGCCTCCGCCAGGTTGCGGGCAATCCTCGGACAGGATTATAACCCGTTGGCCAGTGCTTTGCCTCACGATCACTCAATACTTTTTAGCATGGTTATTAGAACGCCCGTTTTGACGAATACCCGGCGGCGTCTGTCAGTTTGTCAGCGCCTGGGAGAGAAAGAGAATGAGAGGGTGACGCGTCCGACGCTCCCATTGGTCCGAATCGTTGACGTTAGCACGTGTCACCGTATTCCTCTCCCCCGGCGCTGACAAACTAACAGACACCGCCGGGTTTTCGTCAAACAAGGTGCTTAAGGTTTCGTCAAAGGTCCGTCGCACAGCTAGCCGGGATGCAGAGGGAAGGAGGTGCCGCGGCGCGGTGGAATGCGGGAGTGCTCTGTTGCCGCTCTGCCGTCGCCGGATGTTCTTCGCTCTGCGTTTCCATGGTAGCGGTGCGTGGGTTGTGATGTGTGTGTGTAGTTAATACGATAGTTGCGGTTCCCTACACGAGTGATATGGATACGGCTCCTTTCATGAGCGATATGGATGTGTTTTAATGCGAAAGCATTAACTGTTTCATGGAGCGAGCTGGACGTCATAAGTCTGAGTCGCGAAACGGCAGATAGTTTCCTTCGGTTCCATTGGCGGGCGCGCGTCGACGGGGCTCCCATTGGCCGCTGCGCTCGTCAGTTTCCACGACCGCTCACCCCACGGCGCTGCGTGTACAGCAGCGTGGACCGTCCAAGGTCACCAGGGGAGCACGCGCGCTGACCGGCAACGAAAAGTACGCAGCAGACGAAAAAAGGAGCGGACGAGCGGCTTGCATGCTTTCGCATTCACAACTCATAAGGAATGCTTAGGTGTCCCTCTATCTTTTCTTTCCACGAGTAATATGGATGACAGTGTCCAAGGGCGTCGACGTACTCTGGCAGGCAGAGTAAAAAAATGGGTGAAATAAGGAAAGAATGGTTCATTCGTGGATTCTTAGAGTATGCTTTAGCATGACCCTTGGGAAACGTTAACACTGACCCCGTAAAGAGGCCAAAGAGAGACAGCCAAAAATAGAGAAAGGAAAAGAGGAAGCCAAACAGAAAAGTGAAGGGGTCCGCTTCAGTGTTTCCCAAAGGGGACTTTATGTGGCATTTTTCAAGGGTCATGCTAACACATTTCCTAACAATCCACCAATGGATCTTCCTGGAATTGTTTTTTATATTCATTATTTCTGGTTAAAAGCCGCTGATACGGCTATAAAGAACAAAACATAGCAGCACCATTCCGACAAACCATATTTGGCAATTAAGGTAAAATAATTAGAAATTGGAAACATGGTACAATTGCAGCCACCGGAATCCCTTTCCTGATGTCAATTTTATCTGGGCATAACGATGCACAGTGAAACGCACGCAAAAGTAGCAGCGGCCTACTAGCAGCCAGGCGCTGACTACTTTTATATCCCTGGCTCGCTTACTGCGGGCATCCAGGCATCTGACACCCACACATCTGGAGCCATTTCTGTCTTTCACGTGGTGTTCCCAGTGGCACACGCCGAAACATTCAAATCAAGCTATTCTTGAACACGTCGCGCTATCTGTATTTGATATTAGAAAACTGCAACTTGCCGTTATTGATTGGGAAATGTTTGTGGTTGAATACTGAACTTGAAGTATATTCTATCGATATACAGTTTATGGAAATGTAATATCAAAGGACGCTTCGTAATTTATTATCGCATTATATTCGTTAGTTGACGTAATCCCTTTTTTATAGCACAAGAAAATAACAATATATTAAACTTTATTTTATTTAGAAGTTTACATTATCTGTAGATTGTGAACTTTTTTACTTTTTTTAATTTACAATATCAACAGAACATTCCCGTAGAGGATTGTGAACATTGAAGCGTTATAAGTTTAGAAACAATGTTCAATATCAGAAACGGTGTTCAATTACAAGTTCAATAGTTCAATAGTTCAAATGGTCAACTAAAAAAAAACGCAATATCGAAGAAGACTTAGGTACAGTTAAGAAAGAGTTGCTTGATTTAATATTACATTTTTGACAGTAGAATACACAAAAGTAAAGTTAGAAACCGTAAAACATGAAGTAAAACGGCATGCATGGTGCTGCTGCACCTTAATGATAAAGAACAGGAGCAGGATTGGTCACTTCAATCAACAGAAGAGGGAAGGGGGTTATCTGCACTGCAGAAATTGTTTGCGTCATTCATTTTTCAACAATTTTATGATCATCATGAGAGGAGCTGGAGAAGACTGCCAGGGAGTTATGAGAGGCATAGGAAATAAAAAAAAAAACAAAAAAACAGAGAGACAATAACTACACAACTGCGTAAGCCAAACTTTTGTCAACTTGCACATTAAAAGAGACACCCTTTTTTTAACACGTGTTGACACGATGGTGGCTTGGTAGTTTACTTTGTTCGGTGTTTTTCAAAAAATATTTAGTTGTCAGTTCAGCGATCGTCTTGTGTGCTCCTCACCCGTCTTTGTTGTTTGATGGACTGTTTCATATATTGCTTAAAGAAGCTAAGAATTCGTCCGCTATATCTTCAAATTTTTATACCGAGAAGCATGTTTTTTGGCTTTCTACCCTCGTGCACTGTACCTTTGTTTTTCTCGTTTTGGCGCGCTACACGATATACTAAAATCCCAATTGATCCCAGACCAAAATTCATTTCATGGCCTTTTAAGGCATAGTTTTATGGGCCTTTTAAGGATCATTGTAGTGCCACACTGTTCGAACAAATTCATCGTCTTGTTTTCTGTTCTCTTACGGATGGACGCCGTCACGGTGCCACGGCGCGTCTTCGTTGTTCCAGCGGTTGGTCCAGTACTCGAACTGCGGCATGTCAGACTTTCCTGCCGTTTCCACCATGCTGGATTTCACGGATGAAAAACTGCGAAATAAAAACAGACGCTCGGGTTACATCTTGGTTAAAAAGTATTCACTTAGGTTATTTCATTACTTAAAAAAAAAAAACGTAATCGGCCGTTATTAAAAAAAAAAGTAACCGGTACTTTTTCGTTTACTTGAAATTTTCGAGACAGCATTTTTTTCAGCCAGTTTTAGATCAGTCCTTTTGCGCCGTCTATTATTGGATTAGAATCACCGGAACGCAAAATCAATCCATCATTTTTGGTAAAACCATCGTACTGTTGGTGACTTGCTTCAGGATTCCTGGAAACAAATGGCGACATTTGTATGGGGAGGAGGCAGGCAAGAAGATTCTTTGCGTGAACATTAGGGTAAAAGATAAGCCGCAATGGGCACGAAAGCGATGCTTTGGCAATTCGATCTAGGTTAGAGTAGCTCAAATGAGATAACAGGATCTGTAGCTCCGTTGTTCAAAGAAACGTTCGCAGTCGCTTGTGCCTCGTCAAACGCAACTTCACACAGAAAACCTTTCAAACCTTGAATTCTGGCAATAGGTGAACTTTTCTCAAAACGCCAACCACTTATTTTTTATGTGGCAAAAAGAACGCGTTTCTTTGCCACACCTTGACTTTGACATTATTTGGCTTGGGTGTTATTACGGATAACTTGAATGCCTACAGCCGCAATTAGCTGTTTTTTAAGAGGGTGAGTGAAACTGGTTTAGGGATGAACAAAAACGCAGAAGCTACTTTAACTGCCAAGCTTCAGACCTAAGAGCCCTTGTGGAGAAGTCAGCCTTCCCAGGTCCAGCTGGAAACCTCCACAAAACCGCAATATAAACTGTTCTGATAGACTGACCTCGTTTCGTAAAGCTTGGTAACATTCGTTTTATTACTTGTTGCTTGCGAGTAGTCAAACTCAGAAAATGAGGCTGAGGCCATGGTAAAAAATAGTAACGGTTACAAAAAATGTAATAATTTTATCAGTAATCAGATTTCACTTCTAATCAGTATTAATAAAATTAATAAGATGATTACTGAGCTACTCAGAAACGTGGTCACGTTAATC
This sequence comes from Ixodes ricinus, assembly GCA_037355805.1. Classification (NCBI taxonomy): domain Eukaryota; kingdom Metazoa; phylum Arthropoda; class Arachnida; order Ixodida; family Ixodidae; genus Ixodes; species Ixodes ricinus. The sequence goes on along the minus strand of JAZHYW010017537.1, from coordinate 31,950 downwards.
TTATTACTTGAATAAGTAAAGTAACCGGGAGATTACAAAATTAATCCCAAAAGTAATAAGATGATTACAGGAATTACTCCAAAAAGTAATAAGATTATTGTTATGACTGACTACATAATAAAAGTAATAAAATGATTGCATAACAACTTTAAAATGTATTGAGATTATTCTTACGCTAGCCATCTAATGAAAGATAGTGCTGGACAAGACACTAGACAAAATTATTTAAGATAAGTTACTTAAATACCGGCTTCAAAAGTTATTTCGAGTACTACTCAAGTTACTCATACCTGCAAAATATCTTGAGAATAGTACAAATACTTCGTAATGTAATTTAATTACTTTTAAAGATACGCATTCTATCACGTTGCATCCAAATTTATAGCGACTTCATGTACTGTACCAGGATGCTGTAGACCATTTTCACAAAGGCGCCGCCATCTTGAATTTCGTCACTTCCAGTATGGGCGAAAACATTGTTTTGCCGTCGCCACGCCAATAGAAGACATTTAGGATATAAGCGTAACCGTCACACATTCTCGTTTTGCCTTCCTCAGTTTTTTATTTTACTATTCGTAACTCCAGCCCGCCGCTCGCCTTCTCGTGGGCAAACAGTGAACCAGAGGAGCGGGGACGGCAGCGGCGGCGGCGGCCGCGGAAATGGTGGCCGGGACTGTCGGTAATGATGCGTGAAGTCATTTTAACGAAAAAGAGTGAGCGCGTTAAAATAGGAGTTGTTGTACTTCGCCTTGCAGCAGCGTCTGCACGAAGGGACCGGGATGTCGTAATTATCATTACGGACTTTTTGTATATCGCATGTACGCTGCGGAGATTTCTGGTCTTGTCATGGTTGCCAGCTCAATCTGCGCTCAACGTGACGGCAAACGCTCCCACTAGTAGTTCATAGCTCTAGCGTACGGTCTACAAGAAGCTTATTCTTTGCTCTATGTAGGGGAAAACTGGTCGCGCAACGGTATTTCGAGCAATAGACATCGGGAATGGGTTCGCGTTTTAAGGCCGATACAAGGAACATGACCATTTATCTCCAAGCACTTTCAAAAGACAAAATACGCCTAATTGCTTTCAAATAACCAGCAATAGAAAGAAAAGAAAGGCTTCGAAGCCTTTTAAGCGCGTCTGTGTTAGCCAGCCTTTCGTAACTTAACTTAGAACGGGCAGTTTTGACGAGAGCGGGTCGCAACGTTGCAAATAACATTGTACACAAAATGTACTGGTATACTACTAAAATATTTATTTTTGCAGAAGCAATACGTAATACTATTGAACACGCCGATGCCATTCATAGGCAGTTTTAGCATAGCGTTAGCGCAGGCTCATGCTACCGTGGGCACGGCAAAGATATGGGCACGCGCTGAAAATTGTGCTTCAACGGCGCAGCGCGAGCTTCCGTTTGTAATGCTGCACCGTACGGTAGCCTGGGGTAACACGCTATCCTCAATAACCTCCTATCCGATACAATAAAATGTTGCAATACAATAAAATCGCGACGGTGAGCAGCGAATTGTGAGCCTGGGACACGAAGACATCAATACTGTGCACGCTGCTCTTCCGGAGCTTGACGGTCACCGTGCGCGGCTCACTTTTTAGAGTCACTAATGGCCAGGCAAATGCGCAAACACCACGATATCTTCATCACCATCAAAAATAGTTCTGCTATAAACAGTGACGTGGACGGCGCCTGCAATGCGCTCGCCCTCCACAAAGCGTCGCAAGTTGAGGTTTCTACAAATTTTAAATATCAGCATGGTCGTTTTCCCTAACGCGCAACAACATCCCCGTCACCTGTAATGTGATCCTGCCCTAACCGCTTTGAATATGTAGACAAATAAATCATTTTTAGCGCACTGACCAGCGTCAGCGAAGCAGGCGCACGGGAAATCCTGGAGAATCTATCCCCGTCTCTTCCGCCATCGAGGAACTACCGCCCCGCCACCTATAGGGCGTTGAAGTTGCGAATACACTGGTTGAAACGTTTTAGTATTTTTTCGTCACCCATACAGGATACGCGTATTAGGTGACTGGGGACGAGAATAAACGAAAAAGGTCTATACACTAACTCAATTATTTTACAGCATTCCTGCGTTGTTTTGGAAGAGACCAAACTACATGGAGGTGAGGAAGTTACTGGGGGCGACATGACGCCACCAGAGGTACGAATTCGGGAGGAGACTTCCAGTTTGGAGGGACATGCACCCAACGTTGACCAAAACCAAAAGGTGCAATTGGACGTGATTTGGACAGCCTTAGACGCTTTTGGACGGACTTGGACACCCTTAGGGGCGTTCCCGCCGACCGTGACCTTTTCTTCCGGCTTCACTTCGGAATTTCTCGTTTGGTTGGCTTGGGGCGGTGTGTCGCCTCCTTTCACTCCTACCTCCATGCTAGACTCAAAACCTGCCTTCTTGCCAAGACGGTCGCGACCGGGGTCGTACCGAAACAGCCCGGAAAGTGTGAAGTCCACACCTACACCTGGTGGTCATCGCAGCCAGCGCACCGACGTCATCAACAGCGACGGAACCAGCAGCTATAAAACCGAAGACGGACCAACGACCTACCAGTGGGCACGGCAGCTCTGTCAAGAACATGCGGCTAAACCCGCTTCTATTCTTCATGCAGGTTGGTTGCTCGTACTCCTTGTACAAAAGCGACGAACTTTGTTTAGTTGTGCTGCCGTGCCCCACAACTGTTTTTTCGTGCTTTGTTAATACCGTTGCGTTACTCTTGCAATTAAGCGGTGACGTTGAAAGTAATCCAGGTCCTACAGTTGAAGAAATGTTGTCTCAGGTTTTGGAAAACCAGACCCAAATGGCCAAGGAACTTGCCGCTATAAATGAAAATCAAAGACGAGCGGAAGAAAAATTTACGGAAATTAACCAGAAGTTAGGGAGCTTCGAAGCTAAGTTGTCGGCCCTAGAAGCGACAGTAAAACATTTTTCCGACAATGAAGAACGGATCGTATCAATGGAAAATGTAATGGCTGATTTGGTAGACAAGATTGACGACCTCGAAAATAGGAGTCGCCGAAATAATCTTGTAATCTTTGGCGTGCCTGAGACCGATGACGAGACAGCTGAATCACTTCATGGCGCCGTAGTAAATCGACTGTTTTGTGATACGCTTGGTTTACCAGTTGTAACCACAGAGAGAGTGCACCGCCTCGGGCGTCGAACGGATGGTAAAACTAGACCAGTCATGGTGAAGTTTTTAAATTTTTCAGAGAAGATGTCAGTTTTGAGAAACTGCCCGAAACTGAAGGGATCAACGACCTCTATTTCAGAGGACTTTTCTTTACGTGTTCGAAATATTCGCAAACAGCTCTGGGACAGCGCTATCGAAAATCGTAAGAAAGGCGATAAAGTTACTCTAATCTACAACAAGCTAAAAATAAATAATACACTCTACATTTGGGACGCTGAAAAACAAACACGAATAGCACTGAGTCAGCCAAAACCCTCGCGACAAATATGACAGTCCGGGCGCAAGGCCACTGATTCGATTAGATTCTTAAATTTGAATGCGAGGAGCATAATGAATAAAGTTGTTGATATAGAACACGTGTTACTAACGCGCAAACCGCACATTACAGTCATCACAGAAACATGGTTACATGAAGAAGTATCTGATTCTGAGGTTATCCCCCAGACTATAAAATAGTACGAAAAGACAGACACACGCGTGGTGGGGGCGTAGCCATTATTCTTACAAAAAATTTGCACTATAACCGAATGCCAGATATTGATGGCGTAGAAATTTTATGGGTTCGTGTGAACATTTTTTCTACATCCCTTATCATCGGTGCTTTTTATAGACCACCTAGCAGCGGAAATGTGTTCGAAAAAATAAAAGACTATCTTTTAGAGAATGTACACGCGAACTCTAGAGTTATTTTTGCTGGCGATTTTAATCTACCAGACATTGACTGGGAGAACAGTTGGTCTTCGTGCCAGATGTCGCAAACACTGTTAGAGCTATCTTTTTGTCATAATCTAAATCAAATTGTACGCTCCCCCACAAGACTTTTTGAAGAAAAAGGCACGATACTGGATTTGGTATTTCTTTCCCAGAACTTGCTTGAACGAATACAGTGCATTGAAGTAGTGGAAGGCATTTCAGACCATCAGATGGTATTACTTACTTTGTCTTTAATGAATGAAACACGCAACATAGAAAGACGTAACGAATACTTGGACTTCTCTAAAGCTGATGACGTTGCTATTATTGACTCGTTAGCCTTCTGTTTTAGCGATTTTCTTAGTGCTTACGAAGTGCCAGAGTACGACGTGAACTTTTTCTGGAACTTCTTCGAAAATGTCGTTCTCGACTGCATCAACAAATTCGTACCAAAAAGAGTAAAGATTGCCAACAAAAAAATCCGTGGATTAATAGGGAAATAATCCAAAAGCGACGTAAACTCCGTAGACTCCGTAAGCGATCGAAGGATGGAAGCCACGTGAAGCAGTTGGACCATGAGCTTAAGGAAAACATTAGAGAGGCGAAACATCGCTTCTATGATGTGACCTTATCTTCTTTTCTCCAGTCTTCGCCTGAGAAGTTTTGGAGGTTTATATCGCCCTCAAAATCTAAGGTAAACGAGTTGCATATTGATAACGACATTGTGGACGACCCTAAGGGCATTGCTGATACTCTTAATAACTACTTCACGTCGGTCTTCAGCCTTGACAACAATCGAGGGTCGGTCCTGGCGGCTGTGCCGGGAAACAGTGCACATAGTAGAAATGCTTTGCCGGATATAACGATTTCTGAGGAGGGTATAGTGAATTATCTACTGAATCTTGACGTTAAAAAGGCAGCTGGGCCAGACAACATTCCTAATGCCTTTCTCAGAAGATACGCGGAATGGAGCGCCAAGTACTTGGTTTTGATATTCAGAAAATCTCTGGAGACGTCCACGGTACCCTCCAAATGGAAAGTCGCAAAGGTTGTCCCAATTTTAAAGTCTGGCGACTCAAGGTCAGTTTCCAATTATAGGCCTATTTCTCTGCTTAGTACGTGCAGTAAGGTGTTGGAGCATGTGGTGTTTAAACACATATCGACATATCTTGAACAAAATAATTTTTTTACTAGTTTTCAACATGGTTTTCGCCAAAAAGTATCTACCATTACCCAACTGACAGAAACTGTACATGAATTTGCATCTGTGATTAATGTAAGGGGGCAAACTGATGTGATTTACTTAGATTTTTCGAAAGCATTCGATCGCGTATCGCACGAAAAGTTACTGATAAAGCTGTCACCAGTTTTAGATAATCATGCTATCTTGAAGTGGCTTGAAAGTTACTTATCTCTGAGACAGCAGTTTGTTCAAGTTGACACTGCATGCTCCGGTACCACACACGTAACCTCTGGCGTCCCACAGGGATCGGTCCTGGGGCCTTTGTTGTTTTTAATATTCGTGAATGATATTGTTTCTGGAATTCCAGTAAAGATCCGACTGTTTGCTGATGATTGTGTAATTTTTAGAGAAATCAAAAGTTCTGCGGACTGTGAAGTACTAAACTCCTCGTTAGAAAAACTGTCTAGATGGTGTGATGACTGGAAAATGTCACTAAATTTATCAAAGACTGTATGCATGTCAATTACTCGAAAAAAGGAGCCTATCACTTTTAATTATTCGATTGGAAACCGTAACCTTCAGAGAGTAAATTCATATAAATATCTGGGGTTGACAATAACGTCTGATCTTAAATGGAATGCTCATATCAATCAAACCGCTAGTAAAGCAATGCGTAAGCTGGGTTTCTTGCGTAGGTATATGAGGCAGGCCTCCTGTGATACAAAACTACTACTGTATAAAACTCTTGTTCGGCCAGTGCTAGAATATGGAAGCGTCATTTGGGATCCGCATACCTTATCTTGTATTTCAGAACTTGAGCGAATTCAAAGACTAGCAGTGCGCTTTGTGTATAATATGTACTCCTCATATGTATCTCCAACAAAACTCTGTAATGATGCAGGCCTGGAAACTCTACAGGAAAGAAGGAGAATAAACCGCCTTAAATTTCTCTACCTTATCGCCAATGACGAGCTTGGAATAGAGAAAGATAAATATATAACTTTTTTTTGCCCCAGGTCTACCAGATATACACATAGCAAAACAATAAAGCCATATAAATATAAAAACGATACATTTAAGTTCTCCTTCTTTCCTCGTACAATCATCGATTGGAACAGCCTACCACCTGACGTTGTAAATGCTACCACATATTCAGATTTTTGTTTTCTGTTGTCGCAGCAAGTGCATCCTGCTTGAAAGTGTTTCAATGTACCACTCCTGTTACGATCTCGCAAGAGATTGACAGTATCAATAAAGAAAGAAAGAAAGAAAAAAAGAAAAAAAAAGATACGTTCTCATGTGTTCTCTGCGTGCTCGGTTCGTCCAATAACGTGGATAGGCCCCGTGAAAAGTGAAAGCCAGACAGTGTCAAACCAGGATTGCTTATGGGGAAGCTTTTTGGGCTGAGTTCACGGATACTCGTGGTTGTCAGATTTATTTGTTTTGTTCCATAAGAACGCGGCAAAACCGCTTAGTTGTCCGAACTACCCGGTGACCACGTTAAGTTCGTCTGATCGTTCAAAGTGTCGTTTTCTCTTTCAAATTTGCCTGCTTGCTCAGACTATCGTCTGCTCGTTCAAACAACAACCGTCCGTTCCAAACCTCGTTTGCGGTAGGTAGGCTCGGTGTAAACAGCACATACGCGAACACGTTGACCATTGCTAACAGGGTCCATCACCCCCTTGTTACGACTGATTCACTTGGTGCGATCCTGCTTCCGATTTCGAGTTTCGACGTCGGGTATCGCGGCTACCGTCCACACTTTTGCGGCCCAAGCGACGTCGAGTCTGAAAATAGCGTACATAGTCTTATCATGTGAATGGAGCTTAAACGTCCATTCTCCCGCGTTCACGTGGAATGAATCGCCGCGCGTCACATTATTTAGACGAATATTTGAGGTGTAACGAGCCTCCTCAATTTCGCTCAGGCCAATAAAGTAGTCAGACATTCATAGTAAGACATAGAATCAACAGTTCCAACGCGAAAAAGGGAACGGTGACTAACACCGACGACGACATCACATTCCAATTGTTTGTTGATGAGGAACCTGACGCTTGTGGCCCCCACCCCACTGCGCATGCGCGGCTCCGGTGGCGTGCCGCTGAAGGTGCTCCGGTTTGTCTGCAGGCACAAGTTAGTGTATATTTCCAAGCAACAGAAGCAAATAAAACTAAATCGCAGTGATCCTCTAGGCAACCCCAGTACAAGGAGTTGTATCATACTATTGAATGTTACGAAAAGCAAGAAGAGGGGAAAAAAGCACCAACTGTGGTGGTTCCATGATGCGCCCCTTGGACGCCTCATTTTACTGAGCGCTGAAGTTGCTATATCCGGAGTTCACGCTAAACCTATACGCAAATAGGAGACCCAAATGCTGCATTCGGAGATGAGTGATTACAAAGAAAGACACGAAAATGACATGACAGAGGCCCTTATGTTTTTCTCGTGGTTGATAATTACTTTATTTTTTCCCTATTGGTGGCGTGCGCGAACTACGGGTTCGTGCACGCCACCAATACTACAGGAACTAGAGGTTCTCTAGCTATAATCATCATCGTTTTTCATGTCGGGGTACGATAGACCGCGCAGATCAATGATCCCGCGGCTCGTCAGCTCGCTTCATGCGCGGTTTGCAACGCGCGGCAAGCCTGTTTCTCGCGTTGTGTTTATCTGGTGAAGTGATATTTGTAGTAGGACATTTTACCAAACATGAAAATGTGGCACGCGTAGCCGTGCTAACAAACACTTTTGGCGCGGTGTCGAAGCGCTCGAATGGTGGTGTCTCTCTACACCAGTACAAAAAGCTGGATAATGAAAATACTCCAGTACATCTAACATGGGAAATAGGGTGTATTTTTTATTATGATTTGGACAAAATAAAACTTAAAGAAGAATGTCTCATCAAATTAAAAATAGGAAAGCGAAATTCGAGAACCTCTCGCGTGTGTAGAAAACACTTCAGTGAAAGCGACTTCGTGTATCCGGTTGGTTCCCGCGTGTTTTGTGAGTGTTCGTCTCTTATTAGTTCCAAGTTGATGCCTTTTTGAATTTTGTAAACCAATCGACAAACATTTTCTTAAAATAATTGGCTGGAAGAAGTGGCAGGTGTCTTCCGGAGTCGTTTCAACTAAATCCCTGCTAATCCACCCAGTTGACCTGAAACATGTGAGGTTCCCGCGATAGAAGATCTGTTATATATTGTAAGTCGCTGAAACTTAAGCATCCCGAAAAATGAGGCACACACCTGCTATGAATTACTGCCGCTTAAATGTTTTGTTTTGCGTACCGAAAGAATTCAATTATTTGGGTCTACCGAAATTAAACATTTACAAATTTAAAATCCCTCGCTGAGAAACGCGTCACGCATTATGCGCGGAGCATGGTGCGTGATGCACTTCTCAGTGACGATATGAAACGTTTATTAAAAATTGGATAGAACAAATAATTTTATCGTCTGAATTTGGTGGGCCATGGGCGACAATTTAAGAAGTTAAGGAATTCTGCGCATTTATTTCGAGCAGAAGTCTTGATGTGACAAACTTCTGTGCCACGTATTCGATGCGGGAGGAGCTAAGCGTCAGTTGCTGAAGAGCATTTGCTCGTCAGCAACTGTCGAGTCACACCTGGATAGAAGCGTCGGTATAGGCAAGCTGAATGTACCTAAAACAAGTGTGCGGCGCTTTGCAGCACAACTGTGCGCGCGTGCGCATGCTAAAATGAAAGCACGACATTTACTCTGGTGAATGCAAAACATTTTTCTACAGAAGCCTCCACAGAACCGAAAGAACAAGAATCAGAGAGGCTATGAATAGCCCTGACGAACTTCGCGTAAGCTGTTATGTGAAGCTCAGGCTTGTTTTGGAAGATATTAAAGGTTTTACTTTTTATATAAAATGTAACTTTGAGGCGTTGTTATTCATTAGAAAGTTCATTCGCAAAACCATTAAACACGTTTATTTTACAAATTATGCGTCTTTAATCGGTATACATGCAAAATAACACTGACACTCCGTGCTATTACATAGCGCTTCGTCTGCTCGGAGCCTATTCACTCCGTCACAGGAGAGTGCCCTCAAGGTGGCGCCACCGAAACATTTCGTCGCCAATAGTAAGAAGCGCGTTCAGAAAGGCATACAGCTTTGGGAGAACTCTTTGTTTGCTTTACAAGGGCTCATCCTGCTTCTAGCTTGTTTCCTGCCTTGCTGTTACAATCAGCACACACACGCACACCGACACACACACACACTCACGCAAACACACACACACGCGCGCGCGCACACACACACGCACGCACAAACGGTGTTCCTGAGAGTGCCAGACTGGCGAAGGAACTAAGATTCTAGCCGTTACGAGTTAAACAAGCAAAAAAGTGTCTTTTGGTGTTATGTTTTCACTTCCTTCTATTCATTCTTTTGTTGGCATTATGAGCCTGCACCTTTGGTCATGGCTTGTTACCTGTCCAGCAGTTCGATCAGTTTCTGCTTCAAGTATGCAATTGCTCAACATTATTCTGGGATGTGCTGATTCCTATCCCCGTAAAATTTTCTCGCGACAAATTTTCTTTCAAATATTGAAAAATGTATTTGACATAATGAGTACACGATACTGAAAAGTGTAATGAATATAGGGTAGCAAATACTTTCGATTAAATGTATTCGCAAGATACCAAATTACTGCCAAAAGTATTTGAAATACAGTATCTTGAGTAGAGTATTTGAGATAGGCACGAGTTTGAATGGTAATCTTGTTAGATGGTAATCTTACGATTACCATCTAATAAAAGTAACCAGATGATTACACAATTACTCCTAAAAGTAATTGATTACAGGCAATTTTATCACTTGCAATTAGTATACTGTACAAGTCTGTCGAAATTAGTTGCATCTAGTTAAAGGAAAGCGCTTACCTCGAACTGGCAACAGAATCAGCTGCTTCCTGTCCTCACAACCAGAGCAGTTCCAGTGGGCTTGAGAGTGAAGTTTCACAGAAGCTTGAACGGGTTCAATGCCGTCATACTACTGCCTTCCTGCAGTGCCACACCACCTGCGCTCATTCCACCCTCCCGGCCACTTCCGTCGTTCCTCGCACCGGATTCTTCTCTCTACTCATGTAATTTTTAATTATCTTGTGAAGAATAGACCCTTTTCAAAAGTTCATCAAGCAACATTGGCGTCGGCATCTCTTGGCTGCGCACGAACCTTGTGACTGGATCCGAGTCCTCGCCGAATGCTGACGTCACACTCGTGTCCATTACTTGCTCAGTGCACGTGCCCGAAAAATGGCGGACGTTGATAATTGGAGCAGCGACCGGCTACTAAAGGCGCACACTTTTGAAAAGGGTTTATTGCTTGGAGAACGTTGAGCGATAGCTCGCGCTGCAGAACACAGCAATCATGGGTTCAATCCCCACGCTCTAAACAAATCTGGTCGTAAAATATCTCTTAGGGGTTCTTGCGCCTGCTCATGTTTTGCATTATAAAAGTTATTTAAGTATGCGCCTCAAAGGGTTTTTCGAGAAAAAACATAAGAAGGCTTTTTTTAAGCTTTTTTTTCACGGGGATTCACCCGCGAAATATTCGTAGCCTGTTGGTCGACGTTTTAGCACACTCAAAAAACTGTCACTAAATCTTTCACAAACACACACACACACAAAAAAACTCTAACATAGCGCTTCTTTGTTTCTTTTCTCTATGTGAAAGCTTGACTGACGGGTTTTTCCCAGTGCGCTGCAATGTCGACCAACATGAACAACGAACTCGCCCAATCTGAGGTTCTACAATATCTGTAGCCTTTTCCTTATAGATGGCGCAGGCGTTCGTGGTGGGCTCGGGCCAACGGGCTGTTCGCCGCCGATCTATGCGACGCAGGTTTTGCTCGCCCGGACATGGTGGCTAAAAGGGGGGGGAGGCGTCAGAATCGCGCAGCTTGCTCCGCGTGCGTAGGTGCGCTAGGGTATCATGACGACAACAGGGGGTGCGCTCATTAGAAGGCCCGTTTGCGTCGCTAGAAGTGCCAGCTTGTGGCGCTCTTCCCGGAAAGATTGCCCCATGCGTGCAGACTATACCGCGATGGCAAAACGTCAAACATACTTCCTTTTTGCCAAATGCAACATGGGGTACTTTTCTGCGTGGAAGAAAGATAATGAAGACTCCCTCTTCGCCGTTCCAGACTGACGGCCACAAAAGCGTCGGCAGTTTTATGTTTGTGTTACGTGAACTACAAGTCTAAAATCAAGATAGTTTAATTTTCAAAAGAATTTCAAGGAGCGCATGTTGCCCGCGATACTTACTCGCCGAGCAGAAAGCACCCGAATCGCCATGAACGCGATTCGGGTGCTTTCTTTGCAGTTTTCGCAGTTTGCAAAACAATTTTGCATAGTGTCAAGAATTCAGTAACATGTACATTAGCTATTTTAAAAGGTTTCACCACTCGGCTATAAAGCCACTCGTAGAAAATTAGTACCGTCGCTTCGATGACAGCGCGATGTAGGTCGAAGTGAAGTTTTGGGGTGTCGCATACGGGACAAGTGGTGTAATAATGTACCATTTTTTTCTGAGAGTGTATAACAGTGGGGTGTCGCGGAGCTTTTGTCGAGACTAGATTTTTAGGTCCGAACTTCCGGGGTTCGACTGGGTCGAACAAGTTTCGACGAAACCGGACTTTTCACCAGAGATCCGGCCAGGGTTCACGACTTTAGTGGACAGTGTGGCCAGACCTTGGAGTACAAGCATGTCTAAGGCTGGAGAACTTTTTTTTTATAAAAATGGGTTATTTTTATTTTATAAACCAGATTGCAATTAAAAAAAAACAATTCTAATCACTGAAGAACTTAATAACTTATTTGTTTTACTGTACTGTATTTAAAACCGATAACCGCTAAGCCCTTACAATTCGTCCACTTAGCACATCAGCACATCCAATCCGAAGCCAACTGGCCGGCCATGATCACGCATGCGCACACGAGTCGGAACCTCAATACAAGGTTCGTCGAGATTTACTCACTAAAAGTTCGAAGAGAGTCGGTACCGTCGAACTCGAACCTCGGCCGGTTCGCGAGCACCCTAACAACAGCCAATTTAGCACTACCTGACCTAGAGTCCCGAGAACCGCAATGCAAGCCCGGACAGTCACATTCCCTCTGTGCTAGATTGACTCTGATGGCTTGGAGCGTCATCATGAGACATCTTGGAGTGGCCCCTTTTAGAGCGCAGCTCTTAGGCGCCCGTTTCCGGCTAGAGCGGCGTCGCCGTCGGCGTCGGCGCGCGTCGGCGTCGCCGTCGGCGTAACCGCGCGGTGCATGATGGGTAATTTTCCCCGCTAAAATTAGCGGAAAAATTTCCCCGCTAAATCTAGCGGAAAATTTTCCCCGCTAAATCTAGCGGAAAATTTCCGCTAAATTAGCGGAAAACTTTCCCTCGCTAAATCTAGCGAAAATTTTCCCCTAAATCTAGCGGAAAATTTTCTCCTCGCTAAATCTAGTCGGAAAATTTTCCCGCTAAATCTGCAGGAAAATTTTCCCCGCTAAATCTAGCGAAAATTTTCCCCGCTAAATCTAGCGGAAAATTTTCCTCGCCAAATCTAGCGGAAAACTTTCCCCGCTAAATCTAGCCGAGAAAATTTTCTCGCTAAATCTAGCGGAAAATTTTTCACTAAACTCCCGGAAAATTTTCCCGCTAAATCTGCGGAAAATTTTCCCGCTAAATCTAACGGAAAATTCTTCCCCGCTAAATCTAGCGGGAAATTTTCCCGCTAAATCTAGCGGGAATTTTCCCCGCTAAATCTAGCGGAAAATTTTCCCCAGCTAAATTTAGCGGAAACTTTTCCCCGCTAGATTTAGCGGGGGAACTCCCCACTCCCCTCCTCGAGGTCACGTGACCCCCAGGCCACGTGACCTCGAGGAGGGGAGGGGTCACGTGACCCCCAGGCCACGTGGCCCCCCCTCCCCGAGGTCACGTGACCACCCTCCCCGTGTCTTCCCCTCCTCCTCAAGAGCTGCGCTCTAATTCGGTGTTACAGGGAGTTGTAAACGGCTTTCATTTTTTTATGTGCTTGCTGATTACACTGACTTTTGCATCTCTCGGCAATTGTGCATGGCAGCCGCCATAACATGTATATCTCGTTTTAGAGCGCATCTCTTCGGCGCTTTTTCCAGTGTATTTGCGGCGTCGGCGTCGCCGTCGGCGCAACCGGAGGAGGAGGGGAGGGTACGCAGGAGGGGAAGAGGAGGGCACGGAGGAGGGGAAGGGTATGGAGGAGGAGGAGGGGGTGGTACACAGGAGGAAGGGAGGGTACGGAGGAGGAGGGAGGGTATAGAGGAGGAGGAGGGATGGTACGCAGGAGGAAGGGAGGGCATGGAGGAGGGGGGAGGGTATGGAGGAGGAGGAGGGGATGGTACGCAGAAGGAAGGGAGGGTACGGAGGAGAAGGGGAGGGTATAGAGGAGGAGGAGGAGGGGATGGTACGCAGGAGGAAGGGAGGGCATGGGAGGAGGGGAGGGTATGGAGGAGGAGGGGGGATGGTATGCAGGAGGAAGGGAGGGTGCGGAGGAGGAGGGGAGGGTATAGAGGAGGAGGAGGGGAGAATACAGAGGAGGAGGAGGGCATGGAGGAGGGGAGGGTATGGAGGAGGAGGAGGGGATGGTACGCAGGAGGAAGGGAGGGTACGGAGGAGAGGGGAGGGTATGGAGGAGGAGGAGGGGATGGTACGCAGGAGGAAGGGAGGGCATGGAGGAGGAGGGTATGGAGGAGGAGGGGGGATGGTACGCGAGGAGGAGAGGAGGGTATGAGGAGGGAGGGATGGAGGAGGAGGAGCATGGAGGCAGGAGGAGGAGGAGGTATGGAAGGAGGGAGGAGGGGATAGAGGAGGAGGAGGGGATGGTACGCAGGAGGAGGGAGGGCATGGAGGAGAGGGAGGGTATGGAGGAGGAGGAGGGGATGGTACGCAGGAGGAAAGGGAGGGTACGGAGGAGGAGGGGAGGGTATAGAGGAGGAGGAGGGGATGGTATGCAGGAGGAAGGGAGGGCATGGAGGAGGGAGGGTATGGAGGAGGAGGAGGGATGGAAGGAAGGGAGGGTACGGAGGAGAGGGGAGGGTATAGAGGAGGAGGAGGAGGATGGTACGCAGGAGGAAGGGAGGGCATGGAGGAGGGGAGGTATGGAGGAGGAGGGGATGGTATGCAGGAGGAAGGAGGGTGCGAAGGAGGAGGGGGAGGGTATAGAGGAGGAGGAGGGGATGAATACAGAGGAGGAAGGGAGGGCATGGAGGAGGGGGAGGGTATGGAGGAGGAGGAGGGGATGGTATGCAGGAGGAAGGGAGGGTACGGAGAGGAGGGAGGGTATAGAGGAGGAGGAGGAGGATGGTATGCAGGAGGAAGGGGAGGGTATGGAGGGAGGGAGGAGGAGGGGGTATAGAGGAGGAGGAGGGGATGGTACGCAGGAGGAAGGGAGGGCATGGAGGAGGGAGGGTATGGAGGAGGAGGAGGGGATGGTACGCAGGAGGAAGGGAGGGTCACGGAGGAGGAGGGGAGGGTATAGAGGAGGAGGAGGGGATGGTACGCAGGAGAGGAGGGCATGGAGGGGGAGGGTATGGAGGAGGAGGAGGATGGTACAGAAGGAAGGGAGGGTATAGGGAGGAGGAGGGGATGGTAGCGGAGGAGGAGGAGGGGATGGTACGCAGGAGGAAGGGAGGGCATGGAGGAGGGGAGGGTATGGAGGAGGAGGAGGATGGTACGCAGGAGGAAGGAGGGTGCGGAGGAGGAGGAGGGTATAGAGGAGGAGGAGGGGATGGTACAGAGGAGGAAGGGAGGGCATGGAGGAGGGGAGGGTATGGAGGAGGAGGAGGGGATGGTACGCAGGAGGAAGGGAGGGGTATGGAGGAGGAGGGGAGGTATGGAGGAGGAGGAGGGGATGGTACGCAGGAGGAAGGGAGGGTACGGAGGAGGGGAGGGTATGGAGGAGGAGGAGGGGATGGTACGCAGGAGGAAGGGAGGGCATGGAGGAGGGGAGGGTATGGAGGAGAGGGGAGGGAGGGTATAGAGGAGGAGGAGGGAGGAGTATACAGAGGAGGATGATACAAAGGAGGAGAGGACACGGGAAAGAATGGGGTGCAAGAAGGAACGATTACATGATCACGTGAACTTATGTAATCACGTGACCACGTAAAAGTTGCGTGATCGTAACCACGTAAGATTGCGTGAAGAAGAAGGTTACATGATCACAGGAAGTTACTTGATCACGTAAGGTTACGTATCACGTGACCTTACGTAATCACGTGAAGTCTATAAGCATTTGTATATATATATATATATTATTTTTGAGGACAAGATGAGCAGTTTTGGGGACAGATTTATTGAGCGACTGCTCTCAGGGAAAATCAAGCACGGACGCCCGTGCTCGAGGCGATCAGAGAAGAGAAAGTGAATATAGAATAATTGAGAATGGCAGTGATGATGATCAAAATGAAGATGAAGTGGGTGTTGTCCTTGAGCTCCCTCAGCACATATATATATATATATATATATATATATATATATGTTATATATATTGTAGTGAAGAAGACGACAAGCCTGGAGACCAGAAAGAAGAACGACGATCGCGCGCGTCTATTATAAAATCTGACCCGTATCAGAGCCTTCAGCTACACCGTTTTTCTTGTCTTGCTATTCTTCTTCGCTTCACTTGGTGGAGGTGCGGGCCTTTCGCCATCACCGCGGCATCAAGTCTGGAGCTGAGAAGCCGCATTCTCACATTGAAAGCAGCGATGACACCCCCTACTGCCAGTACGAGTTCCGCAATGACCTCAACGGCAACCCAAGCAGACATCGGATCCCAGTCGGTTCTCACCACTCGCCAACGTGAGCCTCAGATTTTCTCCGGTATTGGTGACGCTGACGTCGACGACTGGATTGACGCCTACGATCGCGCCAGTCGTTACAATCACTGGAACGATGCCACTAAATTGACTACCGCCATTTTCTACCTGTCCGACGTCGCAAAACTCTGGTTCCATAACCATGAACAAGACTTTCAAAGCTGGCAAATGTTTGCCAACCGCCTTAGGGAAGTGTTTGGAAGACCTGCGATGCGACAAATTACAGCAGACCGAAAGCTTGCTTCGCGCGCTCAACAGCCAACTGAATCATTTACATCCTACATTGAGGACGTGCTGGATCTTTGCCGTCGAGTAGACATAAACATGCCAGAACACGAAAAGGTGCGTCATCTCTTGAAAGGAATCGCCGAGGACGTCTTTCAAGTCATACTCGTGCATAATCCGACAACCGTGAAGAAGATTGTAGAAATATGCCAGCAGTTCCACGAACTCAAAACCCAGCGCTTGTCTGTTGCTGCCACAGTCCAACGTCTCCCTGAGGTGAGCAGCATATCCGCTCCACCAGTATGCCCAGACATCAATAGCACCAGTTTGCGCGAATTGATTCAGCAGATTGTTCGAGAGGAGGTGTCTCGAGCTCTCCACCCGACACTAACATCACCTACATCAACAGAGTCTGCACTGCGGTCACTCGTCCAAACCGAGCTGGCTTCTTCTATTCCGTCGCAGGTTCCATTGCCGCTCCAAACCATGCGGCCGACCTATGCAGAAATAGCTGCACCAACATTTACCACCAACTACCCTGCGGGCGGCATGCCATATGTTCAACCGTTTGGCTACTCCCAGCCACGCATGCAGTCTGCTCACCAACTGATCAATAGCCGCCCTGTATGCTATTATTGTGGAATACCGGGTCATGTTTTCCGCGTGTGCCGTCGTCGCCAAGCTGACGAGTCGTCTGCAAGCTTCAGACAAACTGCTGCTGGGAACTCTGCCCTTCATTACCAGGCTTCTGAGTACGGCCGATCGTCATCCCCAGCGTCAAGGTTCCCTGGGAGTTCAGCAAGCCTACCACGCCGACAGTCGCCTTCACCACAGCGCCCGCGATCGACATCGCCTATGCTGCGAGCAGAGCCCACTCCTCGAGCACAAGGGGGAAACTTGTAACCGCAGCTTCTGAGGCACCAGCTGCGACATCATCACACCGTTCAAGTCCTCATACATCCCCATCGAACACCGTCATAGTTCAAATTCAAGGTCAAAATGTTCAAGCTTTAGTTGATACGGGTGCTGCGATATCAGTCATGCATTTGGATATTTGTCGTCGTCTCAAGAAAGTCGTCACGCCGTATCAAGGTAATCTCAGAACTGCAGGATCCCACCTACTCAAACCCGTTGGGGTTTGCACCGACATTGTCATTTTTGCACCGACGTTTGAAAAACATCTCGAACGTGTGGCCACTGTTCTATCGTGTATTGCAAGCGCCAATTTGAAACTGAACACCAAGAAGTGCCATTTTGCGACAAAAGAAATTCGAGTTCTCGGACATGTAGTATCGAAGGAAGGTGTCCGACCCGATCCTGACAAAATTCGAGCAGTCGCAGAATTTCCTATTCCAACTACAGCTAAACAACTTCGCAGCTTTTTGGGTCTTTGCTCCTATTTTCGCCGATTTGTCCAAGGATTCGCAACGATCGCCGCCCCTTACACGCCTTACATGATACAACCAAGCCTTTTCATTGGTCTCCAGAATGCCAGTCTGCCTTCAATCAGCTAACTGCTCTCCTGACGGGCGATCCGATTTTATGCCACTTTGACCCCTCACTTCCTACAGAGATCCACACAGACGCCAGCGGGTATGGACTAGGCGCAGTTCTAATACAACGCGAACCATCCCGACCCGAGAGAGTTGTGGCATACGCCAGTCGCACCCTGTCAAAGTGTGAACGTAATTACTCTACAACCGAAAAAGAATGCTTGGCTATTATCTGGGCTATTTCTAAGTTTCGACCATACCTGCATGGACGCCATTTTACTGTCATCACAGATCACCACGCTCTCTGTTGGTTAACATCGTTGAAAGACGTCTCGGGGCGTTTGGGACGTTGGGCTCTTCGCCTCCAAGAGTACAACTTCTCCGTCACTTATAGGTCCGGACTCAAGCATCAAGATGCTGACGGCCTCTCACGTTGCCCTTTGCCAACGATTGCTCCTGACGGGGACGAAGATCCTATTACACTCGCTGCTCTCTCCCTGGATGCTGTGGCACAAAACCAGCTCCAAGACCCCTACACCCAGACCCTGGTGCAACATATTACAGGCCTTGCTATCTCCAACAACCGCAAGTTCTGTAAACGAGCACGGCATTTTTCTGTCCGAGATGGCCTCTTGTTTCATCGTAACTATTCAGCAGACGGTCAGCGATGGTTGTTAGTAGTGCCACGGCAGCTTCGCTCCGAGCTGCTACAGTGCCTCCATAACGACCCAACGTCGGGACATCTCGGGGTCTTGAAGACTTATAATCGTTTACGTGGCCGATATTACTGGCCCGGCATGTGTCGCTTTGTGCAAAAATATGTCAGCTCCTGCTTATTGTGCCAACAACGAAAAAAACCACCTCAGAGTCCGCCGGGTTTGCTCCAACCCATACCTTGTCCTGACAAGCCATTCAAACGAGTCGGAATCGATCTGTATGGCCCTCTACCAAAATCATCTGAGGGAAACCGTTGGGTGGTCGTCGCAATTGACCATCTGACGCGATACGCCGAGACTGCTGCCCTGCCCACCGCAGGTTCTCATGAAGTCGCAAGCTTTCTCTTAAACAATATTATACTGCGTCACGGCTCGCCTCAAGAACTACTCAGTGATCGAGGAACAGTTTTTCTATCACAACTCGTCGAAGACATTTTGAGAGAATGCAATGTTATTCATCTTTGCACGTCCTCTTATCATCCCCAAACAAATGGACTTACGGAGCGTCTTAATCGTACCCTTTCTGACATGCTTTCGATGTATGTCTCTCAGGATCAAGATAACTGGGATCGAATTCTCCCATACATCACTTTCGCTTATAACACCGCTACTCAAGCTACGACAGGCTTCTCACCTTTCATGCTCACGTATAACCGCGAGGTATCATGTACGCTCGATACTATCTTACCTTATCGGCCGGATATCACGGAGCACATGACCTTTAATGAAGCAATCAGCCGAGCTGAAGAATGTCGTCAGCTAGCCCGTTGTCGCACATCTGAGCACCAGAACGTCGAAAAGAGTCGTTACGACGCCCGTCACCGCTCTGTCACCTACAACGATGGTGATTTAGTGTGGATCTGGATGCCCATCAAGAAGCCTGGACTATCTTCAAAGCTTCTTCGGAGATATCAGGGCCCATACAAAGTGCTGACAGCTACCTCGCCGGTCAATTACCGCGTCGAACCCGTTCCCCTCCCCACCGATCGCCGCCGTCACCATCAAGAGACCGTTCATGTGTCACGAATGAAACCGTATGTACCGCCCGACCCGACCGCCCCCTCTACAACTACTGCTGCCAGGATGGCAGCCCCCTAACCGTGGGGCAAATGTAGTGAAGAAGACGACAAGCCTGGAGACCAGAAAGAAGAACGACGATCGCGCGCGTCTATTATAAAATCTGACCCGTATCAGAGCCTTCAGCTACACCGTTTTTCTTGTCTTGCTATTCTTCTTCGCTTCAATATATATATATATATATATATATTCTTTGTCAAATGCTTTGGCACGGTAATCTCAAATCAGTGCCTCAAGAGTTCCGCCCTTATTTCGGATTACAGAGATTTGTAAACGTCCTTTTTTCCCTCTTATCCCTATTACTTCATTTCATCATTACCATAGCAGGTCCGGTTATTGCGATCTTTAGTTTTACCGTGTCCTTGTTCCCGGCATTAGCCTTTGTGAAGAGTCTAGTCAACGCCCGTTTCAGTGGTTTGGTGTCTCGGCAAGACATGAGAAAGGCAGCAATGGCGGCTGTAATCTGCCGCGTGTCCACTCATCTATGTACTCGAGCTCAATTAACTATAAGTGCAAGCAACGCCGAAGGCACGAGCGCAGTGGTTCTATGGCCTGCACTGAGGTCACACTACCTGCCATTGTTGTGGCCTTGGTATATTATACAGCGTAAACTGTGTACTATTTTTTATGCAAAAGTAAGTAGAATGCACGTTGGCACGGTGCAAGACGTGAAGTGGAAGCCAAGTGTAGCGCCAACTAGGCCGAACTTGCGTCTTCTTGTCCTCTGAGCTACGCGAGGGCGTAGAATCAGAGTTGAGCTCGATGACCATATTCACGGATGTCACGGGATCATCATCAGAGCCCGCCTTGGTTCATTGCATGTACCGAATGCGAAAACATGGCATTTCTAGACAGATGTATAATTAAGTCTAATATGACCTAAGCAATCACGTCAAAATAAAAACAGCGGATGTTTTTTTTTTTTTTTTTTTGCAAAAACAAGAAGGTTTAGAAAATGACTGGGATGTGAAGCGGCCGATAGAAGCCAGGAAGCCAAATCAGCGCTCTGAGCTATAGTTCCTGGATAAATATTACGCTCGGCTCTTCTTACAAGAACCGACGACCATTATTGGCGAACGCGAGAGAGGCGCACATTGAGACCACGAACGAGAGCCGCACCGCAGTTTCTATTCAGAGTCCGCTCCATAGCCGCTTATTTTAGCGCTGCGCCGCCATTTGCTTCCGAGTGTCACACGAGGCACGGGCTCGTGCACTGGCGCATTCGATTATTCGGTGCCATTCGCAAGACATACAAACACATCCATGGGCTTTACTGAGGGCGTGTGACTCTTCGGTCGGACCTAGGGACTCGCAGAGCGTGAGGTTACGTGGCGCCTTCTTAACGCTATAGATTGGCTGCATAAGCGTGGCATCGGCCGTGGTCACTCTTAAAGGGGACAGTGTGGTTCCTAGCCACTTTTTTAGTTGTTTATTTCTGCATTTATATAACCCAGGCTACAAAGTGTTGTTTATATTGTGTGATAAATTGTATGCGTATACGTGCGCCATGTGTTCCTGTGTTTTGCTGTGTGTGTTATTATTGTGTTTAGTATGGGCGCTATCCCTCTTGCCTTGGCCCGTGTGGGACCTGCAATATTTGTTAATAAATAAAATAAAAAAGATGAAACTTTATAACACTCGTAAGACACTGCCTAGAGACTTCCTCCTGTGGTGTCCCGTTGGTTATGCACAAACTGTCCCAAGACATGCTCCAAGTTTACGTGCTTCGAACATGCAAGAGGACGTTCACCAGATAATTTTCTCGTCATGTCTGCAACGAACGCCACACTTTCTTTATGACGTATATGATCAGTGTTACTGCGTCTCAAGCAGTCTACGTATGGTTTCAATCAGAGACAGTCTACCTTTTTTAATTTTCTTATCATGAACCTTTTACAGCCTCGGCCATACGTATGCGTTGGCTCCGATAACTGCAACTGAAACGACAGCGTTGGTAAAGGTTTAATTTTTGTGCCATGGAAACGTTTATTGCCCGGTTGGTTCATCTAAGTTGGATTTCCGTTGACTGGAACGGAAACAGCTGCAATGAGAGACCTCTCGATTGCACCGTTCAAACAGCTGCGTCGGTTGCATTCACTCGAACTGAAACAACGGCAAGGACGAAGTCACTTGGACAACCGGGCTTTTAGTACGACCACGCGGCAAGCAGTAATAACCGCAAAAAATAGTTGCAAGATAAAAAAAAAGAAACATAAAACGCATTTTTCTTTTCGTGGTTGGTCGGATTTAAGGGCGTATGCCGTCCCATCTAGCGAAGGTTTCAGAAAACGTTTAGTCCGTTTTTTTTCCGCTACAATAAAAAACACCCGAGCGTTCAGTCTTCGCCTAAATGTAGCGTTGGCGTTGAACAACAGTGAACAGCGCTCAAAGAGACAGGACAAAAGGAACAAAAACAGGACAAACACCCACTAACTCACAACTGAAATTATTCAAAAAAAAAGTGGAATGAGGCAGCGAAATAAAGGAATACAAACGCGCTTCCCCGCTTGGTCGCTGCAGCACAGGTGTGGCCTCCGAAGTTCAGGATCGCCCATCATGGGACTGCGTTTATCCGCCGGGTGAAGCGTTGCAGAGGCTGGACGGCTGCGAGCTGAGAGACACGTTCTCTGCCCGTTCGCCGTCATTCGCTGAAGACTTTATTGAAAAACCCTTTGTACACGGTCGTAGATGCTTTTGAGGAACCCCGGAAATTTTTACGAAACCGGAGCACCACAGGAAAAATGCGCAACTTGTCGAACGCAAGTCTCGCGGTCAGACTTTCGTGATAAAAATACATGTTTTTGGCAAGATGAAGTGCTGCGTCGCTGTGCCTTCGCAAGCTCTGATCAAGTATCGATGCCGCGTTAAACCTTTTGGGAAAAGTTCGCGAGTGCAACGTGCGTGGAGGTGTATGCGCCTTGGAAGGCAGCGTTTTACGTTACTTGGACGTCTGTATTTGTAACTTGCGGCACTCGCGGGCCAGGAACGTTTTCGCTCAATCCCTACCGGACTAGAGTGAAAAGGCGCGATATCTTACGGCCTTCACAATGAGGGTAATTTCTCTCCGCCACCGCGGCTCGGTGGGGTCGCTGCGACCTCCGCTTCTCACAGCACTTTAACTCGTTCTTGCAAGACACCCTAATCTCACCGTTTTGGCCTTTGGCTCCGGGGTTGAATTGTAGTAATTTTGGATCTAGTTAGAGCTACACAGTGATTTTCCTACAGACTCCCAAGGGGAAGGGGGGGGTCCACCCCCCCTCTTGTTTTCTTAAAGGCACCCCTTTCATTCGCAACGACTCCTCTATTATCAATGCCCCACCTGCCCTCCCCCTCCCCCTAAAGATTTAAACCCCCCCCCCCTAATTTCGATTACTGGGGAAACCCCTGGAGCTACAGTCCTTGAAGCCGCCTGCCTGCAGTGGCTTACCCAGGACACTTTTGTTTCTTTTGGCAAAAAAAGAAAACAAATTTTCATAAGCAAGCGCCTACTAATCGTAAGCCAAAATTATTTCAATCAGTGCACTACAGTTGATTCATGTGAGTATATGGACGACACAGCTTTAATCACGGTTGTCGGAACAGTTGTTCAGAGTGGTTTAGGCTTGGTCGGAGATCAGGAGCCCGTCGGCGGCACCACCGGCGGCCATTACTTGACACCAGGCAATGCACGCAAGTCTATGGGAGAAACAAACAAAAGTAGAAATATTCAAGCTTTTACGCGGTTCTCGAAGGCTTGTATCACGTCCCGCGATCATTATATCGGGTGTTTCAAGATCAAATGAACATTTGTCAAGCGTTATAATGCCAATTTAAAAAGATAAATATTTGCGACAGTACCACCGATGTAACAGCGTCGCTTGCTTCAGTTGCTAAATAAATTACACGTTCAACGAATGAACGACACCCTACCGAGTTTTAGTTCGTCACAGAAGCACTCACTGCAGTCTAAAGTAGAGACTTGAACCAGAAGTACTCTGTACAAGCGCTTTAAACGATGCAAGGATGCAAATGTTCCTAGTAAAGGCCTTCTAACTTATCGTCTGCCAAGCTCTGTTGACTTGAAGATAACGAACGACTCGACATTGGCTCTCGGCGAATCTTATCTCTCTGAACCACATAACAGCTTACGCCCAACAAAGTCGCAACCCTCGTCCCTCAACCACAAAACATATATTTAAAATGATTGATACGCTTTTGATATTTGTGCCCAGAATATTAACTGTCATTGCCGGAAAACACGATAAAAATTCCATTGTGGAGAACGACGTACAAAAATTAGAAATTGCGGTTCTTTCCGTTTCTCCCATAGTTTACCATAATTCTGCAGGTGTTAAGCGATGACTGCCGGTGGTGCCGCTCGACACCAGCAAGACAAGTCTCGATCAGCAATCCAGCCTACTACAATAGAACGCAGTGGGCAGTGCTCAGGGGTCGGCGCTGTCCCACCGACACGCGGAAGAAAAACTTCCTTTGCTTCTAAATCGAAAAGAAATAAGGTAAGGAATGCCGCTGTCTAGCCAGAGCGTGGCTTAATAAATGTCGTTCAGAAGACCTACCTCGCGTCCAGCGCTGCTCCACCGCATTTGTCTATCCGTGCTTTCATGTGATGTGAACAATTCGCATCCATTCCAGTAGATTTCGAACATAGCTATGGTTGCTACTAATAGTACATTATAGCAACATTTTTTTTTTAGTTACTGGTAGCATGCCACTCTTCAATGAGAGTAGCTCGCCAGAACAGGTAGACGATCCAGAACTCCGTGACCGAGATGTAGGCAGCAAAGACATGTACGCGCGACACACCTTCAAAAATTCTCGGAATTTTAGAGCGCAGCTCTTAGGCGCCCGTTTCCGGCTGTAGCGGCGTCGCCGTCGCCGTGTTCGTTGGCTTCGCCGTCGGCGTCGCGTAACCGCGCGGTGCCTTGTGGAAATGTCCACAATGCACCGCGCGAGCCCCCCCCGGCCACGCAGGCCCCATGCTCCGTCGTAACCCCCGCCCCCCGCTCCCCCTTTCCCGAGATCACGTGACCCCCCCCCCCGGAGGAGATTGAAGAATGAGGGGATAAGGAGAAAAAAGGAGGAGGAGGGGTATATCCTTCCCTCAGTACCCTTCCATCCTCCTCCTCAAGAGCTGCGCTCTAATTCGGCGTCACAGGGAGTTGTAAACGGCTTTCACTTTTTTAACACATCCACAGAGTGTCGATTTTTGATCAGTCTTCAAGCGTGCGAGGGCGCGTTGACGCAGCACTTCGGCGTGTCAAGGCATGTGATTTGAGCACGCCTCCTTATGGCGAGACGCGTTCTATAGAGTTGTACCTTTCTTCAGCGGGGCCGAGCTTTCCGTAAACATTTTAACGGGTTCTTAAGGCAGCTACTACCGTTTAAAGGGGCCCTGCATTTTTATTAAGCGTCTGCCTTTTTTGCGGTTTCCACATCTCTTGTGGTTCGGGCAACCCAACGAGCACAAAGAGAGTCACTAAATATCAGTGCGTCATATTTTAACCGGACGACGCGGAAACCTTCAATTCCTTTGGGGGCGCCCCGTGGTGCTCAACGCGCGCCGCATGTGACGAATGCGTGACATCGTCGCTCCCGGTCAGCTCCTGCCTGACAACTAGCCAGAGCCGCTAAAGCTTTTTTTTTGTTGGTGAAAATACAAAGGATAAGTGGCGCGAACCGTTTCAATTAGTTATGAAAGTAGTTATTTCAGTTTTTAGATGAGAGGAAGCAAATTCAGCGAAAGTACGAAAATAAGAAACGCGGAATGATCCGTCGCGTACCCGCCATCAGGGTGGAAGATGCGCGCGGCGTCCTGCATGATTCGGCGCACCGCTTCGGATCTCGGGCATGCCCCCCGCGCGGCCGCGCGACGTACCACGCTGGGGGAGCAAGTAGATTCGTCTCCTTGCGAGACCAAGAGACCGCCCAAACCTGCCCGGAACTTTTTTCCTCTTATTTAGAACATACTGCAGGCCAAAGACTGGCCCAAGCAGGAATGGAAAGAACAAGAAAAGAACAACAAATAAGCACTTTGGAAACCAAAAATAAAACGCATCGATATACATATTCCGAAGTATATATCAATAAATACAGTACAAGAGAGTGACGCGCCAAATACTAACATGCAAGATATTTTTACAGAAGAAAGTAAACGCATCTAAGAAAAATAACACAAAGGCTTCACAAAAATAGGCAGCCTCCAAAATGCTAGAGGAAGAGAGTTCCATTCCGAGATGGTGCTGGGAAAGAACGAAAATTTGAAACGATCAGTGGGTGCAAAGATTTGTTTTAATGAATATTGATTAGGGTGCCTCGTAGGTCGTGTCATTAACGCGATGAAGGTGATTATGTGTGCCAAGCCGCTATTTTGTTTCAAGTACCATACGAAATAAAAATTTTAGACTGGAGAGCTCCTACGCAGCTCAAGTGTAGCTATGACATTCGTTTTTATAAGGTGTGATGAAGAGTCTAATCTTTTAAATTTTCCATAGATGCAATCTAACCGCGCCTTTGAACGCTTTCCAGCTTCGAAATGTTCCTTTTTTTTATGGAATCCTGAAAGGCTGGCGTATTTAAGTTTCGATCGCACAAAGTGTTATAAGCTAAACGTCGGACAATAGAAGGTGTATTCATTAGTTTGCGCCTAAGGAAACCAAGTTTACGGAATGCGAATGAGCAGGTGTTATTGATGCGTGTATCTCATGATAGAGTCTTAGAAATCGACAGTCAAGATACTTATACTCTGAAACTTCACGCACAGGGGGAGCTACGAGACATCGTAAATAAAATCAGAGTGGAAATTTTTTGATGGTAACCCGTAATAAAGCAGTGTTTTCTGAATTTTAACATTTCATTTGCCATTCAGCGCACAAATCTCGCAATTTTTGGGGCGAAATGTACTAATGCATACTGGTCGGATGAGCTTTTTATATATTTGAGACAGAACTTTAATCATCCGCAAAAAGTCTAATGCTTACACCTTCATCAATGACTGAAGCAATATCAGAATAATGTAGAGTTATGAATATAACAAGGGCCCCAGAAAGCTGCCCTGGGGTACACCCGAAGATACATGCAACCCATTTAGCAATTCCCCACCAACATCAACGAACTGTTTTACACCTCTCGTAGGTATGATTTAATCCATTAAACAACAGGAATTGGAAGACCAACATTTTCTAATTTAAATACTAATTTTCCGAGGAACCCGGTCAAAGGACTGACTTGAATCCAAGAACATTTCGATCCACCTGACCAGATTTATCGAGACCAGTGGCGAACTCGGGGACCGTGGTAAAGCGCTGAGTTGTTGGAAAACCCCTTTCTGAAACCATGTTGGAAGGAAGATGTAATGCTGCGTTCCTCCAAGGAAGGAGTCAAGTTTGAAATAATATGCTCCATGAGGTTGCAACATGAACGTGTGAGAGAAATGGCATGATAGTTTGTTAGCGATAATGGGTCTCCTTTCTTGAATACAGTGACGACACGTGCTAAGAGCCAGTCATTCGGAGGCACACTGGTGATAAACGAAGTTTGAAATATTATTGTCAAAAAACGTGCCAGTGACTCTGAGAACCGTTGAAGAAACATATTTGGAATCTTATCGGGGCCTACGCCAGACTTCGTTTTTATAATTAACAGGATTGACAAAACACCTTGATAGAAAATAAAATCAGCATTCATGGGTGATGAAGAACCGCGACATTCACACTCGTCTTTGTCTCCAAAAACTGACTGAAAATAAATGTTGCAATGCTCAGCAATTTCTTTCTTATCTGAACAAGGCTGTCATTTATAAAAATTTTGAACAGGATTATTCTTGTTGGCCAAATATCTCCAAAATGTTTCAGGGTCATCTTCAGAAAAATCGACATATCATTTACAAAGTAGCATTCTCTAGCCTTATGCAACTCTGCTGGTTCACTCAGTCTGTAACTCACGTACCCTTTCGGGATTACAATTTCTCTTTCTCATTCTTTTAGTCTACGTTTGAGATGATTATGTTTTTATCAATCGACGGATTGGTTCGTTTTGGAGACCTGTATTTATTAGGAATGAGGCTTGTTTAAGCGCAAAAGGCAGCGCATAAGCTTAAATCTTTGCAAAGAACCGATACATCGGAATGCATTTATTTAGAAGTCAGCAAACGCCGATTCTAAATATTCAAGAACACTGTCATCATCAGCACGATGAAATCTTTGACAGTCGTCACTGGAGTCTTTGATTGCCTGGAAGCGCTACCAAAGAGCAGCAAGAGTTATAGTAACTTGTGATCCGACACACCATCTTCAACACTAACCTGGTAGAAGGCACTGGTTGCAAGAATAGATCTAAAGCGAACTAATTAAGCCCTACGCGTTAAACTTTGTTACAATCTGTGATAAATCACATGCAAACATTATGCCACAAATTATTGTAGCATTTTCAGTGGATGCATTTGCGAAACTCGTCCAATTAATATCTGGGAATTAAAGCCGCCAGAGAAGATAATATTGTTATTTTCAAATCGTAATAAATGATCATACAACCTTAGTAAAAAGTCAGCGGTGAGCTTGGGGGCCTATACACGCACACGAAATGTCACTGGAACGCAAACATTTACTCTAAGAAACCAACTTTCGTGATCATCTATCTGATTTACTAAAACAGCGTCAATTGATGATTTGAGCACGTTTGCAACGCTCCCCGCCTCAGCGATGAATTGTCTCCTCTAAATATTTTTTTGCGATGACGGGATTACTCATTATCATTAATTTCACCGGTATCCAGGTTTTGTGCGATTATCGTCACGTGAGGATCGTAGTTCAATAAAATGAGCTTGAGCTTATCTATTTTGTTGCTAATGCGACGAGCAGTGCAATTCACAAACCGCGGTTGTTTGTTTACAGCTTGTGGAACTGTCCAAATCCTTAGAATAAGCTGGTGATGCATAGGAAAGCAGTACGCGTTCATTTGCAGCCTCGTCCCAGATGCACGAGTCATCATTAATTCGGAGCTTATCGTGAACCAGTAGGACCCTTTACCATTAGCATCATTGTGTTTGGCGCTTCCACAACTACTTTCTTTTATGTTGCATGCTCTGTGAATAGTCATTCTGAATGTACACGCATTGACCCTTTTAACTGTCTTTGCATTTTTGAAGACTGACTGCTTCTCGGTAAAATCTTGAAAGTACATAATAACGGGTCTTTTGGTGCATTTCTTCCTAGCCTGTGTACTGGCAATTGAAGTACACAGCACACCCAATTTGTCAGCAAATATGTCAGATATTACTTTTTTCCGACGCCATTTTGGCGTCGGACTTCCCGACCCCAAAAATGACTGGATTCGAGAGCAGAGAACGGTCCTCACGGTCAGAAATGTTTATACTTTCTTGGAGCACAGTACTTCGAGCATTAACAATGGTTTATAGCTGGTCTATCTGACTGCACATCTCTCTTAGCTCTTTTAGGATTCCACCCATCTCTAGTGAAGTTTGTGTGCATGTCATTTACTGTTTTGTCGGTAGAAGTCTGCTGGTTGCGAAACTCGGTTATATCTCTCTGTATGGTCTGCTTGACCATCAGGTAGGGTTTGAAGCATTTCCAGGCTAAGGGGCCGGGATTAAACTCCACGTCACCGCACAGCAGTAACCAGCAAACCAGAAAGCAATCATAGACACAGCTCTTTAGACACCGTGGGCACGGCACTAATCATAAGCGCTAAATTATTACTTCTGAAAGAGGATGTGCAATAAGTAACCTGTAGCAAGAACGACACCCTCGTTAATACATGCCTCTCATGGTTTCGCCTTGCCCATTGAGGAAATTGAAGATATATTGCTGGGGAGTGTCTCTTGCGGTAGATGCAGCAGATGACGTCACAAGTCCCCGTGATGCAAAACCGTGATGCGAAACTTGAGCGTCGTTTTGTTGGAGTCGAGAGGCTTCACCAGTGCGCTCCGGACGCTTACGGAGAATGTCCTCGTACGGTGTACTACTCGAGCTCCGCACTTCCATTGAAGATTCGGAGCTCCAACTGCGGCAAGCGCGGTGAGGGCAGAAACCAAATATCAAGCCTTTGGCGCATGCGGCTGCAGGGACACCGGCCACCAACGTAAGCCGCAGCCGATTGGCCGAGTCGCTTAGCTGTATCATTGGCCACCCAAGCCAGGACCAGGGACGTCACGTAGGAGGTTATTTAGTGCTTGGTTTTTGTAATCTTAATTTGCCTTTTAACTTTCAAAATAAAGCGAAGTTCGAGAAACAAAAGTCTCACTAAGTTGCCACACGGTCAGCGCGCTGAGGTTCGGTGGAAATCAAAAACCAGTCAAAACGTTGTTGCAGGCCCTTTGTTGGGCTGTCCAAACCAACCGCAAAACGTCGCCCAGATATATGCGGAGAACGGAATCCGTTTCTTTAACGCAATAGCGTTTAGGAGCTCGTGTCGCCAAATAATCTCGGCGTCGTCATCGGCGTCTGCCTCGGCGTCGGTGGGACCAAGAAATGCCACAATGCAAACGCGTGCAGCGACGCGTGTGACGTCACGTGCGACGCCGCATGACGCTCACGTGTTCGACGTCACACATGGCTGTGACGTCATGGCCCTACTGACCCGCTAAATTTAGTGAAAAGTTTTCCTCCAAATTTAGCAGAAACATTTTCCGCTACATTTTGCGGATCGCAAGGGTCATGACGTCACAGCCACGTGTGAGGTCGTGTAACACGTGACGCTACGGCTTGGGAACGAGCGCGGGTTTATATCAGAAGGCTTTGCGAATGAGGCCCGATATCACTATCGCGTTCCTCTTAAAGCTGAGGCTTAAGCGTCCCCCAAGTTTTTTATAACTTCCGGCTGTCGTTTTAGCCCGGAAGCGTGCGGAAGTGTTTAGACAAGCTGTGACGGCTGGAGCTGCCGGAGCGACCGGTGAGTGGCGTCACGGTGGTTTTCGAAGCTGCAATCGAAATATGCTGGGATGTCACAACGAACCGCCAAAGGAAACAGGGCGGGACGGGTGGTCGCTTGTCTCCAGGTGGCCTTACCTCGCATTCAAAGACAACGTGCACACGGTTTGCGAGAAAGGCGAGGAGGGTGGACCGCCTTCTTCCTCGAGGGGCTGTCCGGCCTCGTCCAACACCTCCTGAAGAGAAGTGACTGTGTGTTCTTCTCGAATGGGGATGGGTGGTCGAGTGGGCTAAAGCTCACACCCAGCTCGACGCGCGTGAGCAAAGCTCGCGCTGCAGAACCCAGAGATCCTAGGGTTCGAGCCCCCTCCCCCCCCTCCTCCTGCCCGTTTCAATCTGGCTGAGCATCGTGTAGGCTTGCGGTCGTGAGCACTACTGCGTGAGCACGTTAAAGACCCCAGGTTTAGCAGTCGTACTGCACTGGCAAAATTGCTCATCTACGGTGTAAACCAGTCCTGGCCGACCGACGGTACGCTGTGCAAACACTAAACGTCCTTCTTCTCGTGACGTCGCAAGGGAAGGCCTATCGGGGCGCGCGTCGAAGCGAAGGCAACGCGCGTGGATCGACCGTCGTAACGCACTTTTCGTCACATATGCGTGCTTTATTAGCTAAAATGAAAGCTGCACATAGCAAGGGGTCTAGAAAACGCTTTATTACACGGGCAAAACATTACACCGCTAAACAATCGGTGCGAAACGGCACAAGGTATAAGTAGATAGACGTCTTTAGAAAAATGTATTGCTTTAAGTCGAAAACATTGAGTCACGCAAGTATTGCTGTAGGAATGCATATTTTATACAGAAATACTTCGACAAAAGGGCGAGACACGCAGTGTTTGGACACAGCAGACAGATCTGTTAAAAATCAGGTAGACGTTGTCAAAGCGGACACGGCTAGCCAAGTGTCACTTACGACCATGTAAGCGATGTTTTCGCGTGTTGTCACTGAATTCTGCATAATGTCAAAATGTCAAAATAATGTAATTTCAATCGAATGACATTATAAGGTCGACAAATTATTAAATGTTATGAGACAAATCCCATAACATTCAATAAAATATATTAACTTGGCCATGTAGCAGGGGTCATAAATTTACTATTTAGTCAACTAATTTAATTTTTCCTATGGGCTCGAGCTGCCTTAGAACAAAATATAACTTATTTTGTATACATTAACACTATTCACTTAATACAGTTAAGATTCTAGTATAAACGCGGTAAAGGCAATAAAATAACATTAGTAGAAATAGGCACGTGAGCACACAACAACAGGATTTCAATAATCACACAAACTTGTTATTCACCTTCCAGTGAAAACCATGATTACCACGCATATCTACAAATACTGACGCAAGTGAACACGAATAACGACGAAGAACAAAATTCCATTCTATCACAAATTGCAGTTCGGCAGCAGTGCGTATCGGACACTATCTAATCGCCTCTGTTCTCGCAGTTCCCTGACCGCACGTAGACCATCTGTGCCCAGCATCACCACAACATCGACAAGTCATCGTTCGCCACAGATACCACT
>JAZHYW010017536.1:0-16065 GCA_037355805.1 Ixodes ricinus | reverse complement strand
CAGCGGGTCGTCAGCTGTTTCAGCGGCCCCTTTAAAAAGGGGACGCACTGCTACTCAATGCCGTAACAGAATATGGAGAGACAGTTTTCTATAGCATAAAGCTTTATTATTATTTTTTCTTGATAGGCTTGCAGGCTACAGTGGATGAAAAAAAGAAAATAAAAAGATGCAGTACGCCGTCTTGGACGATCACGACTCTAATACACGACATTACAATAGTACAAACATCGCCACACGCCTTTTCTACGATTATAAAAGACAATGTAATCTTAGCAGCGATATAGCAACGTAGAAATATGATTTCGTGATCAGATAGACGTTGCGAGCGTTCAGGATTGCAACACTAATCACTTTTCTCCGGTGATGAAAACGCGTGAAAATTCGCATCCTTTATACGGTACGCGCCAGTAATACCTTGAACTTGAGCACACGCATGAAATGCGCCAAATAAGAAATCCGGGCGATGTTCGAGGACACAAATGCTTAGAAAGCACCACTGTAGTCGAAGTAAACAAACACGACGGCACGGGCGTTTCTGGTGTCTTGAGAGTGCCGCCACGACATCGCCGCACGAGTAGGTGGATCTTCCCTTCTAGTACGTGCTGGGTTATCATAGCGACACACGACGAAAATTCACAGTCAAGGATAGCGCTTTTACGCGGAACGATGAGCTTCCACCACGCCGACCACGCCAACGATCACAACAAAGCCATGTTTGCAGAGAAGAAGCCGGCCCGCGACCGGCACGACCGGCATGCAACGCGCGCCACCAGTTCTCCTCGACCTGTGATTGGTCTGCCGCTGCGGTTGTTTCCAACGCAGCGGGGAAAGAAAGGCCGCCAGAATTTTCAAACATACGATAATTTCATTGGTCCTCGCAAGTACAGAAAAGAGTCCGCACGTATTTTATTCCTGCGTGATTAATAGGCGGTTCTGCCTTCTAAAACTGAAGATACCCATTCACTGACACTTCCTTAACGCCATCGCACCAAAAAGTAGCTTCCCCAAAAACCGCTTGAGTCCCCCTTTAACATTCAGTGAAGACGGTTGTCTTCCAGCGCATATATCGCGAAGGTAAGGCAACAACAATCGTACGAAGCAGACGAATAAAAAATTCCGTGTTCTCTCGACAAACGCGAGGTCCCCCGAGAAGACGCCGCCGTCGGGTGGCCCTGTCTGAATGCTTCCTCTTTTTCGACGCCGGCGTCGACGTCGACCGCAACGCGCGTTTTTTGCTCAGTGTGAATGCGCCTTTATGCGAAGCTCTGTGCGACGACCGTCGTTTTAATTAGTGAAGGGCCGAACTTTTGCCGAATCGAAAGTTCGGCGCCGAATCTTGGGATTCGTCTCAGCCGAACTTTTGCCGAACTTTTCTAAAGATTCGGCAAAAATTCGGCAAAAATACATTGTTACCTGACTTAACATTGATATTGAGATTTTTCTGGCGAAAAAAGGTTTTATGTCTTTTTTTTCTTTCTTAACTTAAATGCAACATGTAATGCTTATTGACACAGTTATTACTAAATAAGGTGATATTCTACATGGTAATTGTATCGGTGTCGTTTTTGTGTGTTTACTGGCAATTTTAGTGACTGCTTGCAGAAGTGGCGTGACAACGAGGTTGGGTAGAAGCGAGAGTTTCGGTTTTGAGGAACCATCGCAAGCCTGAATATGTGTGTACATTGTTAAAATGAAGGCAATAATACTACGTTCTTGCTTTCTCGGGTAATCACCGTTTCGTGTGCGAAAACGATGTAACGGTTGCTGAGCCTTCATCAGAAGAGATAACAATATTATGGTATTTGATATTATTGTAAATATGCATGTTTTTCGATTTGAGTAACTTGGCGTCAGCTTTGCATAAAAATGTGCGTCTGATGCTCGCAAACTCTCGTTTTTAACCTTTAAAATGCGGGTTTCTGGTGTTAGGACATACACGGACGTTTAGAAAGATGGGTAGAGTTAGGAATGTCGGATATGAGACGTCGAGCATTTCAGTTCTGTTCAATTTTATGCAGATACATGAAAATCGCGAAACAACACTGATTGAAAAAGCAATCATATTTTGTTTTGGTACACACTACTTCTGAGCCGAAAACAGAATTGTTATATCTCCGAGGAGTGCTTTAAAGTAATTGTCAGCCAATATTTCAACAACCTCGTTTCATCACTGGAAAGGCCACATGAAAATCACGTTATCCAGTGTATATATCCAGAATGCACCGCATTATTTGGCACTTGCGCAGTGGACTGCGTAAATTACTGTTCGATCTTCTATTCTTGAGGCAGAAAATATTGAAGACAACCACACTCGCTCGCAAACACACAGTTACCGTGTTGCCTACACCACACATCGCCGTAACCGCTAGTTGTACTACACTGCACGATGGTGACCGCACGACTGCACGGCGTCCATTTGTAATCCATGGCCCCGTCGCGTTCTCGCGCGTGCGCAGACATTTGCCGGATTTTCGCCGAATCTTTGCCGAACTTTCCTTCAAAAGTTCGGCAGATTCGGTCCATCATAGTTTTAATGGCATTTCTTTTGAAAAGCATTGTTCCGAAATCATATGTTTGAGGAGTATCATGAAACTGCCTATTATTCACGTGCTTTACTGCTGCTTGTGGTTCATAATTTGGGTAAGTGGTGCGATAGCACCTTCCGCGCCGTTATGAACACTATCACGCTACAGTGCCGCTGAGTCAAAAAAAAAATAACCACCCAATGACCCAGCTGAAAGTGACATCCTCAAAGATTAGCAGAGCATCCCACTCATGTAATACCCCCCCCCCCCCACTTTGCATTTATATTCATATTGTAATCCGCTTAAAGGAGTCATGAAATTATTTTCATTCTTTCTTAGCTTTAATCCTCAACTCAAAAGCGGATTGAAAAATCACGTGGTCGTGACATGCTTTTGCACCGGAGCGATGACTCCAAGCTTTCACCGTGCTTTTTGAGCACATCATATAACTTGTCATTCGCAAGTGATAATAAATTCCGCCAGGGTACTCATTCACCACGAACGCGAATCCAAATATTTGTTGACGAGCGCATACATCCGAGTGACGCAGTTCTCGTGTCCAATGCGTGAGCTCGGTCGGCTGACGTGCTTTGGGTACCGTTCACGTGCTTTGGGTAACGCTGACATGCTCTGAGTACAGCGGATGTATCACAGTGAAAAGGCGGAGAGCTTTCAAGGGAAGTGAGATACAAAATAGTCCCCTATATTTTCAAATGTTCGTACCGAAAAGCTGGCTTTTGACTTCCTACCCTTTTTATTTTGGCCCACTAAACGATATGCGAATAGTAAACTCCCAATGCAAAATCATTTATCCCAGCCCGAAATTCATTTCATGTTGATTAAAAGGATAAAAGGCGCGAACAGAACAGGACGAAAAAAGAACCACGTACGACACGGACAAGCGTCAACGTCCAACTGATTTTATAAAACACGAAACATTTTCAAACTGTCGATCCCCATCGCCTAAACACATGCAGCAGATAAAGGTTCGTATCGCTCATCACACGCAGCCCTCAAGAAACAGAATTTCTTTGTTTAGTAGATAAAGGGATGGCTGCTTACGCATTTGTCAGCCACATTGTGTACACCGAAAGCTACGATTAATCCCCTTTCCATCTTCTCTTTCCCTCTCTTAATAAACCTTTTGTGCTCTAACAAAGGTTC
Organism: Ixodes ricinus; assembly: GCA_037355805.1. Lineage (NCBI taxonomy): Eukaryota > Metazoa > Arthropoda > Arachnida > Ixodida > Ixodidae > Ixodes > Ixodes ricinus. The sequence goes on along the minus strand of JAZHYW010017536.1, from coordinate 12,376 downwards.
ACACCCGCATTGTTCGTAGTGCTCCGCAAGATGCTGAGCCGAATTACTGCGCCCGGCTAGCTTGTGTTCCCGCGCTCTTTCATTAAGGCATCGGCCGGTCTGACCAATGTAAACTTGGCCGCAGCTAAAAGGAATCTCATAAACCACCTTAGTCACGCCTTCTAATCTTTTAATTGATATGTACCAACTAGCCCAAACAAATTTTTTATTTAATTTCATGGCCCCTTTAAATCTGGAAATCAATAAGAGTAAAAGCACATAAAAAAAAAAGCCTCGCGGAAAGCTAGACCTTTTTTTTCCAAAGAGGGGAATGCAAATTACCTTGATCCGCAAGTGCGGAAGTCACATTTTAAGGCGTTTGAGGAGAATAACATAGAGGTCGAAAACAGGACGACACGTTTCTCCAACTGGCAGCATACATTTATTTTGACATCCGTCACCAAACGCCGCAGTCTCCGCGCGGAGTTGGAAGGGTTGAGGAGGATAGGGAAGGAAGGGAGGGTGGGGGTGGAGAGAGGGTGGAGGTGGAGGTAAAGAGAAAGAGAAACACGTTTTTTAGCCGGCAGCGCACCCCGAAGTCAAAGAGGGAAGGGGGGGGGGGAGGCATAATAAGGGAAGTAACCTTGAGAAGGGATTAAAGGGCGGGCGACTCTACTTCAAAGGCGCCTACGTTTGTCGCATTTCCGGACGCAGAAAGGAAACGTCGGCGTCGGAGAGACAAAGCGATGGGGACCCGATGTTTTGCGGCGAATGGCGCATGGCGAAGGCTTCGATAATCTCGCGGCCGTATCTTGACCGATGCCTTCCAACAGTCGTGGTGGCTGAAAATTCTGAGGCCAGATTCATAAAAAACCTCTTACCTACGACAACTTAGCTACGAAGTTCGTAAAGTTACGATCATCGTAAGATGAGGCGAAAACGGTATTCACAAACGCGTTCTTAAGTGAGAGGAGGAAAGTTACGACCTCCTAGAGAAAAACGACGACTTCCGGTGCTGTTGCCATGGCGACGGCGTCTTCGGCAACACGAACAACCAATCGGAGAGCACGGCATAGTTCGGAGCACGTGGATTTTTAATAACAAACACAGGCTAACTACTCGTTGATAGTCAGCTCGGTGTATGTCCTGTCCTGTCTATGTGCAAATGTTTAGTGTTCAAGCTGTTTCTCATAAACACGGATGGCCTTTCCACCACCACTTGTCTGGGGTTCGTGTCCGTGCAGTGATAAATCGACGCTAACACGATTTAAACGCTTCGTTGACTGCTACGAACTCGAACGCTACGAAGTCAACACAACTGTCATCGTTGGTAAAAGCCCCGTGCCAGTCGTTTGCAAAGCGACGTAGAGAGAAACAAACCGCCACGGCGTTTTTCGCGGCCTCGGAAATGCAGGAGCGAGCCGACGTTAAAAAAGATACGTTTGAACTATACGAGAGTGTCAGCAAGAGTCGCGCAAATACCTGTTCACACTGGGAACGGACGCGCGCGTTTGATGGAAGTGCTGGATTACCTCTATTAGACCGCGCCTTGGTAAGCGCTTCGAGGCCGATCTTATACGATTGCAACTCGATACTGACGTGACACTCGGCAAAGAAAGGTTGGACCGTCATCGCGTAGCTCGACAGTGACGTAGTGTCGTGTCAGAATAGAAATGGCATACTAATAACAAAGTGTACATACCGTGTTACGAAGGTAATCCACACGGCGTTTATTTGAGCTCTATATCACACAAAACAAGATAGAATCGATGAGAGTCCCTTTCCGACGACAGCGTTCGTCACCGCTGCCTCGGAAAACAAGGAGATCACATGGGGAAGAGATTGTCCTCTGAAATTTAGTTCAGCGGTCAAACTATTCATACGGTAAGGGTCCACAAGGGTCGCGCGGGCATATTCCATTCAGCAAGCCAGCCGGTCGTGGGCAGACGGTCTTGGCCAAGGACCGTCGGAGCGGTCGGAGTACCTGCTAGGCCTATTCTGTCGAGCTCGCTTGGTCGGTGGGATCGTTGCCTTTGTTGCTTTTCCCGGGTGTCTGTGGATCCAGCGTTGACGTTCGTCGTGGTCGGTTTCAAGGACTTCTTCCTTTTTTCTTGCTGCTTGAAGTCGGGACGCGCGAGAAGAGCATGTAGAAAAATAAATGTCCTTTGGTCGTCGCGAAGTAACTGTGCGATGCTGTCGGCCATGTTGATTTGATCGTAAAAGTGCGTAAGACAGCTTCGGAGCTGTCGTAGGATTTTGTCGTAACCTGCGCAAAAGTTACGACAATTTCGTTTCGAGAATACGGATTTTCTCTCAAATATGTCGTACGCACGTTTTTCGTCGTAAGTTCGCTTTGAGAATCCGGCCTCTGGTTCGCAGGACGGGCATGCAGGAGCTGACGTGCTGGGCTATTGGATGCAGGGGATGGAGGGATGGGTTGGAAGCCGCCTGTTTGACCTCGTTGGTGTGCTCCCTCAGGCGGTCGTTTAGACAACGGCCTGTCTGACGGATGTATTGCGAGCCGCACTTGAGTGGGATCGAGTAGACGCTGGCCTGTCTACAAGGAACGAACTTGGTAGCGTGTTTTTTGGGGCACGGCTTTGGGGCAGTTGGGTTGTTAACCTTCCTGCAGAGCGAGGAGAGCCTGAGGCGACAAGAAAAGAACACCTGCGTGTCATGTCGGAGTGCTAACGACTTAATTCTGTGGGAAACGTTGTGCACGTATGGAATGCACGCGAAGCGGGATGCGCGTGGCCTGCCGTTAGTTTGTGTGCTGGTGGCCGGGGCTTCTTCACCTTCATCCCTTGGAGTCCGGTATTTGCTGGTCTTTCCAGCAAAGATCATGCAAACCAGTGCTTCCCTTCCACAGTAACCATTCAAAAAACGTCAAAAGTGGAATCGTTCAAAATCTCCTGACCTCATCCCGATCCAAATCATGCCCTCACCTAATTTTGACGAGCTGCTCCCTACAGCTCACCCGCCTCATCAAAGCGGGCTACCCAAAAGACTTACTCGAGACCCGATTAAAAAGTATCATGACAGCCCAGGCCACCAGCACACAAACCAAGGGCAGGCCACGCGCATCCCGCTTCGCGTGCATTCCATACGTGCACAACGTTTCCCACAGAATTAAGTCGTTAGCACTCCGACATGACACGCAAGTGTTCTTTTCTTGTCGCCTCAGGCTCTCCTCGCTCTGCAGGAAGGTTAACAACCCAACTGCCCCAAAGCCGTGCCCCAAAAAACACGCTACCAAGTTCGTTCCTTGTAGACAGGCCAGCGTCTACTCGATCCCGCTCAAGTGACGACCGCCTGAGGGAGCACGCCAACGAGGTCAAACAGGTGGCTTCCAACCCATCCCTCCATCCAGGGCTTAAAGTTTGGGGGTCTCAGGGGGTCTCGGACCCCCACTGATTTTAAAGGATGGTCTGAGACCCTCCTCCACAGCCCCAGCATTAGTGAAATCAAAATCATATCTTGCAATAATATAGCTTTTTTTCAGGGTTTTGACATTTGGGGATTAGCAATTTGAGGGTTGTAGGTACAGCGTGGGTAGAGTCAGCAGTGGGGTTTATTTTATGTGCATCTAATGCATCTCGTCAGAACTCCCCCCCCCTACCTTCTTGTGGACCCCCTCAACTTACCGGAGACTTTAAAGGGATGCTGAACCGATATCTGAAGTGGCCGAAATAAGCCCCGGACAAGCTTCCCGGGACCGCACTATACCTAAAAATGCTATTCATGTAAAGGGATGGAGATTGGATTATTATATTTCTTGGAATGACGACCGCCGATTGAGCCAGAAGCGCCAGAAGCCTCCGACGCGCGCGAGGCCCTCTGGGATTACTCGCAACGGAACTGACGACAACAAACCGCAACGGAACTGACGTCAACTAGTCGAGCTGCCGACGCGCCGCAGCGTGGAAGAAAGTTGCGCTTTGAATAATAGTAGACGGATGCCCGTCGCGTTGGAAGTTTGCCAACTAATCCAGCCAAGTTAGCTGCGCACTACCTGCCAGCCACCCGGCCACCCCTGTCCACTTCTGCACCTGCGTCGTAGCGACGGCGGCGTCAGATGACTGCTGTTCCTGCTGCATCGTCGCTTTCGCCACCCGCTTCAACAGACTGAGGACGCCGGAACGATCGGCGCTGGTCGGAAGAACCGAAGAGGTGTCGAGCTTCAGACCTCGGTCCCTCGGTCGCTTCTGTGCCTTGGTCTGAAGCAGAGCTAAAAAACGCGCCGCCGCTACACGTGGTTACACTGGTTACACTTCGACCACGGCGACCACGGACTGAGACTTCGACGGCGCTGATGTTTGATGCCGCCAAAATGCCGCTTGCTCGCCACGCTCGCTAGGCCGTTCGGCGCCGCATAGGTGTCATGTCAAAAACGACATGATGAACACTGTTCGACAAATTTATCAGATAAAATTGCATTTCTTTTAAAAATATATCTCATCGTTTCGGAACGGGGTTCGCACGTCGCATTTCCGTTTCGTCGCGCCACCACGCGGCGTGAGCGCACGCCGGAGCCAACGAGGTAGGTCGGAGCCAACTTTGGTGGCTCACCATAGCCGCGTTCTGCGTACTACAGGTTTGTTGTCGTCACGAAACGAGCTTTCAAAGAACTGCACCAGGTGCACCTTATCATATTTATTTCCATAAATCATACATTTTAGACTAATTTATTGTTTCAAGTACCGTTATTTAAGAGCCATTCGTGTACTGTAAATATCAAAACGACAAAGAATTTAGATTCAGTTTTTTCGGTTCAGCAGCCCTTTAAGCACTGCCTCCATCCCCTGCATCCAATTCGCGACTCCAGCGAACTATAGGGGGCGCGCTGGTCAGGCAAAATGGCGGACGAGAGGAGGTCGTTTTCGTCGTTCAACACGCGGACCACCATAAATGTCTTGCACTGCAGCGTAAAATCGGTGTTATATATGAAAGCAAATTGATTTTTCGAAGGTAGGAACCTTCTTCTAGTCAGTGCGTAGGAATGACACGGCGGAAGCATAAAAATTATTACTGGGAACGATGTTTGTTTCTACGCTGCCTATACGAGAACCAAGCAGCGCTAGCAGACGACAGAGTCGAAACGACCTTCTCTCGGAGCCTCTCGGCGTCGCCGCTACGCGGCGTCGATTTCGCTGGAGTCGCGAATAGCCCAGCACGTCAGCTCCTGCCCGTCCTGCGAACCAGAGGCCAGATTCATAAAAAGCCTCTTACCTACGACAACTTAGCTACGAAGTTCGTAAAGTTACGATCATCGTAAGATGAGGCGAAAACGGTATTCACAAACGCGTTCTTAAGTGAGAGGAGGAAAGTTACGACCTTTTACGGAAGAAACGACGACTTCCGGTGCTGTTGCTATGGCGACGGCGTCTTCGGCAACACGAACAACCAATCGGAGAGCTCGGCATAGTTCGGAGCACGTGGATTTTTAATAACAAACACAGGCTAACTACTCGTTGATAGTCAGCCCTGTGTATGTCCTGTCCTGTCTGTGTGTAAATGTTTAGTGTTCAAGCTGTTTCTCATAAACACAGGCGGCCTTTTCATCACCGCTTGACTGGGGTTCGTGTCCGTGCAGTGATATATCGACGCTAACACGATTTAAACGCTTCGTTGACTGCTACGAAGTCAACACACTACTGTCATTGTTGGTAAAAGCGCCGTGCCAGTCGTTTGCAAAGCGACATAGATAGAAACCAATCGCCGCGGCGTTTTTCGCGGCCTCGGAAATGCAGGAGCGAGCCGACGTTAAAAAAAGATACGTTTGAACTACGAGAGTGTCAGCAAGAGCCACGCAAATACCTGTTCATACTCGGAGCGGACGCGAGCGTTCGATCGAAGTGCTGAATTCGCTCTGTTAGACCGCGTCTTGGCAAGCGCTTCGGGACCGATCTTTTACGATTGCAACTCGATACTGACATGACACTCGGCAAAGAAAGGTATGACCGTCATCGCGTAGCTACCACGAACTGTTATAGCTCGACAGTGACGTAGCGCCGTGTCAAAATAAAAATGGCATACTAATAACAAAGTGTACATACCGTGTTGCGAAGGTAATCCATACGGCGTTTATTTGAGCTCTATATCACACAAAACAAGAAGATAGAATCAATGAGAGTCCCTTTTCGACGACAGCGTTCGTCACCGCTGCCTCGGAAAACAAGGAGATCGAGATGACGAGGAAGAGATTGACCTCTGAAATTTAGGTTCAGCGATCAAACTATTCATACGGGAAGGGTCCACAAGGGTCGCGCGGGCATATTCCATTCAGCAAGCCAGCCGGTCGTGGGCAGACGGTCTTGGCCAAGGACCGTCGGAGCAATGCTGCGCCGGAACAGGTCGGAGCGGTCGGAGTGCCTGCTAGGCCTATTCTGCCGAGCTCGCTTGGTCGGTGGGATCGTTGCCTTTGTTGCTTTTCCCGGGTGTCTGTGGATCCAGCGTTGATGTTCGTCGTGGTCGGTTTCAAGTACTTCTTCCTTTTTTTCTTGCTGCTTGAAGTCGGGACGCGCGAGAAGAGCATGTAGAAAAATAAATGTCCGTTGGTCGTCGCGACCAAGTAACTGTGCGATGCTGTCGGCCATGTTGATTTGATCGTAAAAGTGCGTAAGACAGCTTCGGAGCTGTCGTAGGATTTTGTCGTAACCTGCGCAAAAGTTACGACAATTTCGTTTCGAGAATACGGATTTTCTCTCAAATATGTCGTACGCACTTTTTTCGTCGTAAGTTCGCTTTGAGAATCCGGCCTCTAGAATTTTCAGCCACCACGACTGTTGGAAGGCATCGGTCAAGATACGGCCGCGAGATTATCGAAGCCTTCGCCATGCGCCATTCGCCGCAAAACATCGGGTCCCCATCGCTTTGTCTCTCCGACGCCGACGTTTCCTTTCTGCGTCCGGAAATGCGACGAACGTAGGCGCCTTTGAAGTAGGGTCGCCCGCCCTTTAATCCCTTCTGAAGGTTACTTCCCTTATTATGCCTCCCCCCCCCTCCCTCTTTGACTTCGGCGTGCGCTGCCGGCTAAAAAACGTGTTTCTCTTTCTCTTTACCTCCACCTCCACCCTCTCTCCACCCCCACCCTCGCGTCTCCAGCTAGTTGCTCGCCCTCCCGCGGCGGAAAAGGAAAGCGCTTAGGGTCCCCCGATTCTCCCATGCAGCGTGCGCGGCGGAGCTACGCGCGATCATGGCTCGCGAATTGTCATTTCCGAACGCAAACAACACTCTTTACTGTCCCAGCGTAGTGCTGCAGCCGGTATGAGATTGTACTTTACTATACTTCGTTTCACCTTATCTTGTGCCGCAGCGAAGGCTAGAAGCGCGAGCACATAGCGTTGGCAGATGTCCTTGGTGCACGAGAGCGTGTTCCGCCGAGATGTGCTTTAGAGCAAAGAGCTCGCGCTTGTAGCCTTTCCTGCGGTACAACACAAGCTGAAACAGAGTATAGAGAGCTTTAGTATTGCGCATAGAAGCAAACGCAAGTGCTGTGCGTTTGCGTTAGAGTTGCGTGCCCCACGTTGTGCGTGCGCCTCATCGCCATGCGCCAATCCAAGACCAAAATTGTGGGCTTTGCGCACGCGCAGTGTAGAACACGCAGAGCTAACGCAAACACACAGCGCTTGCGTTTGCTCGTATACCAAATACTAAAACTCACAACTGTTTCACTGTTTCACCGGCTTGCAACGACAACGCAATGTGCTGCAGTGAGCAGACGTGCAAGCAGGTAGGCGTTCCTTCGAACTGGAAAGGCTGAGATTGGCAAAACGACGGAGCATAAAAATGAAAGTAACTAAATGCTATAAAAAATTTGATAATTAAAAAAAAAATATATATATATATATACATTTTTTATTTTAGGGTATTAGGGCTGGGAGGATATTGACCGCGACTTTGTACCTCTTGCCGAGTGTCAAAAGTCGCGACATTCAAAGCAAAATGCGCTTTACCCACAATAAATGCAATTTTACAGGAATTTTTCACATTATCGAGAATGTTTTGATTGATTTTAGACTATTGTTTTGTAACTTGGTCATTAAAAATGCTGCAGTTGGCACCAGTGATGACAATTAGCACACTTGATTGTCATACTTGTTCTCCCGTTTGAAATTAGATAAGAAGCAACAAATTATATTAAATATTAAAACATTGCATATTAAATTATCTAAATTTGATAATATTATTAATAATACAGATCACGGCAATTTATGCCCCCTTAACGCTACAATCACAAAAATACGTCATTTAACCATAATAGTCTTTCCTGAAAGGTATCATTTTTTTAGCATATGAAACACTCTGACATTATTATCAAGATAGACAAACAGTCAAACACTCGATGCAATATAAAGTCCTATGCGTCACGCGTCGCTATAAAAAAAACACACACTCTTCAGCTAACTGACTCAGATTCCGTCTTTGGGTTGTTGTAGTGAGAACAGCGGTTATTAACAGACATGTACAAATTACTCAAAAAAGGTAGTTAAGTTAAGTTACTGAGTACCGACGCCAAAAGTAATTGGAGTAGAGTAGAAATTACGCATTTTTAAAAGTAATTGAGTAAACTACTAACTACTGTAAAAAGTAGCGAGTTACTTTGAAGTTACTTTCGAAGTTACTTTTTATATTTTTGTGGTAGCAAAATGAACACCAGTTTTGATCAATGAAAAATCCTGCGAGCCTAAAATAAATGTAGTCTATTTATGGCTTGCGTTTTCACCAAAATAGTTTATTCACTCGCAGAAGCAATTGACTTTCAAAGTTCTTGATAAGAGAGTTTTCCCCTTTTCCTTCTAAAGACGTCCCCAGCCAAGCTATAGACAGACGTTCCACCGACGCGCTGGATGGAACGGCACCGTTGAATTTGAGAAACAGGCTGTGCAGGGTCGGGTAAGCGAGTGTCGGCATCTTAGGTGTCCATGACGAAACATGTGAGGTTCGCCTCGGGTAGAGGGTCTATTATAACAAACTTTCCTCCTTATTTTTTTTTTTCGGCGAGTTGAGATTGTTATGACTGGCCCCTCTTTATTCCGACGACGTTCTGAGAGTACGCTGAGCGAGTGTACCAGACCGTCAAGGGTTCAAGTCTCGCGCCACGAAGATGAGATCATCCGGACGACTGCGCATCTCGTTGCTAGTGCTAGTGCTACGCTACTGAAAAAAAAATTGTTTTGGTTTAACAGAAGATGAACCGAAGTATACTTCGCCGCTGACGCCGAGTCCAACAAAAGGATCTCCCAAGGGTAACTCGCGATCCTCGCCGGCGACTACAATATTCTGACGCGCCTGACATGCCTGACAAGTAAATCGTTTTTAACAAAAAAGGAGGTCTCCCAGGCATGGAAGGTCGGAAGGACGCGAAGGACTACGTGAAAAAGCATCGTCGCTCGTACAGTTGCAGCTGGAAGCGGGAACGTGCTCCCATGAACGGATTATCCGTGCCAGGGTTTGTGCGTGGGGGAGTCCGGCTTTGCAAAGGCGTATGCGCTGACGACGAGGCGACCATTGGAACAAGCGCCCAGCTGCGAGGTCATTCCAGTGGCACCTCCCGTGGAACCTACCGCTTGAGTCAGAACTCACTAAAGACAGACAACACGAAAACAACAACAGCCCTCGGAGTGTCCCCGTCCTTCACGGTTGCAGCTGGAAACGCGGCGCCTGCGTGCATTACCGGATTAGGTCAATACCCGACCAAGGCTTCTTAAGCATCTCTTCCTGCGTTTCGTGCGCGTCGGTGTTATGTTTTGGCTGCTCGACGCCACCTTGACCCAAGGACGTTTTCCCAAACAAGGGGGCCCCTGTTCGGGAATGCCACTTCATCTGCCGGCGTCTTATTCATTTCTGCACTCAAACTTTTGTGATGAGCAAAATTAGCACTAGATTTCGAAAGTAGTTAGTAATTTGAGTAGAAGTTACCTGCAAAAAGTAGTTAAATAAAACTACTAATTACCCAAATCCAGTTGTAATTGAAAGTTACCAAGTTACTCGAAAAAGTAGTTAAACTACAGTAGTTTGAGTAGAGTAGTTGAACTACGTCCAAGTCTGGTTATTAATTTATACCCTTTGTGGAAAAGTAAAAATTTATCATCTAAATACCTCAAACCAATTAAAAGGCCCGCAGTTCATTCTTTAAGAACACAACTATCTGAGCGAGAAATGGCAGCGAGAACGCACAATATCAGCACTGATTTTTTCAACAACAACAATATTTTATGTTACCTCTAAAATGCATGAAAGGCCCTGTTCTCCAGTCTCCAGTATAAGTTGAAGTGCCTAAATCGAACACGTATGTCAAGAAAAAAAAGTTTCCGCGAACAACTTAATTAATCTAAATCATTACGTTGTGAGACACATCTTCAGCTATAAAATAATTTGAAATTAAGACCTATATCGTCAAATTAAATCCAAAAATAGAGGTTAGTTTCGGTTTCGCTCCAGAATTAAAACGTGCTTCCTGGAGTAAGTATTACGCTCAACACCGTTTTTGTTTTCAGGATAAAGAAGCGACCTGCTCTCATAACGCCCTAGCTTCCTCGTATTACCAGACATAATTTGTGTCACTCAGTGAAGCCAGCACACTAGACAGGCTCAGCAGCGGCACGCACCTCCGACCCTCACTATAACCGCCATTTTGGAAAGCGAGTGGCGCCCCCATTCGCAACTCCAACGCCCTATAGGTGGCGGGGCGGTAGTTCCAAGATGGCGGAAGAGACGGGGATAGATTCTCCAGGATATCCCGTGCGCCTGCTCGCTGACGCGGTTAAGCGCGCTAAAAATGATTTATTTGTCTACAAATGCGAAGCGGTTAGGGAGATTTCATATAACAGGTGACAGGGAATGCTAATGCACGTTATGAATACGACCATGCTGTTATTTAAAAGTTGCAGAAACCTCAAAGTGCGAAGCTTTGTGGTGAGCGAGCGCGTTTTAGGCACCGGCGACGTTACTGTTTGTGGCAGAATATTTTTGAGGGTGATGAAAATATGTTTGCGCTTTGCCTACCATTAGTGCTCTAAAAAGAGAGCCGCGAACGGTGACCGTCAAGCTTCGGAAGAGCAGCGTTCACAGTATTGGTGTCTTCGCGTCACAGCCTCTCAAATCGCTGCTCACCGTCTCGGTTTTAGTGTATTGCAACACGTAATCAAACTGCTCTATGGTTATTGATAAAAAGTTTATTACCGCAGGCTACCGTGCGGTGTAGCATTACAACCGCAAGCTCGCGCTGCGCCTTTGAAGCACAATTTTCAGTGCGCGCCAGGAGCGTTGCCGTGCTCATAACTCTAAAAAAAATGAAAATGTTGTAGTCCTTACACCCCTTGTCACATATACGACACTCCAAAACTTCAGTTCGCCGTGCAGCCCACTGAAGTCAAACTGACGGCCCCAACTTTTACGAGAGGCTTGACGACGGCACATTATAAGATATTAAACAGCTAAAGTACGCATCAAAGAGTACCGAAAAACAAAACAAAAAACATCGAGGTTTTGCAGTAAAACCAAGAAAACCCCGATTACTTTTTTTTTTTACAGTCATTTACACTTACTTAAGCTATTTTAATAAGTTGCACAACTCGGCTATCAAGCCGCTCGTGAAAGTTGGTAGCGCCGGTTGAACGTCAGTGCGCTGTACGTCCAACTAAAGTTTAGGGGTGTCACGCTATGCAAAAAACTGCCTATTAACATAATCGGCATGTTTAGGGGTTTTATTTATTGCTCTATCAAAAAAGAATATTTTAATATACCGTACATTTGTTGTACCGTGTTATTTGCAACATTGCGGTCCCTCTGGCCAAAATTGCGCGTTCTAAGCTCTCGTCACAAACGGCTGGCTAACACAGACGCGCTTAAAATGCTTCGAGCATTTCTTTATTTACTTTGTAATTACCTGAAAGCAAGTACGGGTATTTTGTCTTTTTAAAGTGCTTGGAATAAATGGTCATGTTCCTTGTAACGGCCTTAAAACGCGAACCCATTCCCGATTGGTATTGCTCGACATAACGTTGCGCGACGAGTTTTCTCCCACTTATGGCAAAGAATAGACTTTCCGTAGACCGTACTATAGAGTTCTTCATTATTAGCGGGAGCGTTTTCCGTCACGTTGAGCACAGATTGAGCTGGCGGCCATGCACAAGACCAGAAATCCGCAGCGTATGCGATACACGAAAATTCCCTAATGAAATTAGACCTCCCGGTCCTTTGTGCAAGGCTGTTGCAAGGCGGAGCACAAGAATTCCTTTTTTAACGCGCTCACTTTTTTCGTTAAAACGGCTTCACGCATCAAGGCCGAGAGCCCCTGCCACGTTTCCGCGCCGCCGTCGCCGCTGCCGTCCCCGCTCCTCTGGTTCTCCGTTCGTCCGCGGGAGGGCGAGCGGCGCGCTGGAGTTGCGAATAG